>VYZW01054373.1:21101-55501 GCA_013401315.1 Balaeniceps rex | reverse complement strand
TGTCTCATTTTCCTGTTCCAGTTTGAAGTTCAAACTTCAAAGTTTGAACCTTTGAAAAAGGTTTGAATTTTATTGAACAGGTTTCAAGGAGCCCAGCTTTATGTTTTCAAGCTCTCTGATAATGCAAATATTTTATCCTACAAGCTGATTTTGCCATTTTAATGTTTCGTCTCTTCTGCACTGAGAATATACCAAATGTTCTCAAATATTTTAGATAATCAAGCATTTATGGCATTACTGGATATGAGGGAAATTAAATTAGCAGAAAAATAAGGTACACCCTTTGGACTTGAGCTTTGGAAAGGACAACCAAAATAAGGTGTTTTTTTTATTGTAGTCACCAAGTTCAAACAGTGAAGCCTGGGATTACTACAGGAGATAAACAATGCAAAATGAAGAGGAAGATGCAGGGACGCTCCAAAAGTCAGATTAATAGAGGGATTTTCTGAAACTCAGTATCTCTCCCCTGAGTCCCAGCATACAGTCAGGCGAAATGGCAGCACCGTTCCTGGGGAATATACAGGAAAATCTTTTGGTGTCCTGCTGCTATTAGAGAAGAAATGCAGAGTGGAATTCAACTTACCTAACAACATAAAGTTAAGATATGAGGTAAATACGGATTTCTAACTTGTCTGTGACAAGTTCTCTTGTCTGTCACCCTTCAGATTCTCTTTCCAATCAATTGAGGGATAGCTATTTGGAAACAGTTTGTCTGACTAAACATATATGTCTACTTTGGGATGAGCCACATCCTGGGAATTCTCATTTCTCTCATTGACTACAAAAGGAATTAGGAACTTGGCAGGAGACATCTACACTGTAGATGTCTGCATTTGATCAGATAAATCCACCTACAGTGTACATAGTCCCATTGAAAGAGAGCTTGCTTCATTTCCATCTGTTCTCAAGAATATGCTGAGCAAGTTCTCCTTCCACTTCAACATGCTCACCATTAATGGGATGGGAAAACCAAAGAACCTTTGGGCCTTTTTATTTACCCTTTTTTTGCTGCTGAGAGATGACATCAGATAACTGATTTGTCACCAAGATCCTTGTGGTCAGGGGGCTGTGACCACATATCCTTTCTTTGGACAAGGTAGTCAAGCAGTCTCTTCTGCCATAATGCAAGCTTTTATATATGACCACAGACTCTTCTGTGTGCTACCTTTCTGTTTTTATTGGTGTTTCTTCTTTCTCATACCTAGGTAGCCTAATGCTTCAGCCACTTCATTAAGTTATGAGGGGACAAATACTGACAATCAGGTGGCAGAATTTCACTGAGAGAACAAAAAACTGAAGTACTTTCCCTTGCCTGGAAAAGGACGAGACTCTGGGGAAGAGAATTTTACAGGAGTGTACAGAGATTTTACATTCTAGGCAGGAGTCACCCAGCTGGCTATGAAGAGCCCCAGAAGCTGCTAAAGTTTCATCATTTTGACATTTTCTTGAAACAGGACAGTGCATGCCTGTGATGTTTTTTGTGATGGCCTTTGAAGTACTGTGGTGCAGATTATTACTTACGATGATTGCAATATCTAACGAGCTTTTGCCACTCAAAGTCTTTAGTCAGGATGTGCAATTGATAGAGCATTCATTTACAGTTTTCCATGCTACTGGCCCTCATACACAGTTTGACAAATTTTCCTCATTTTCCATATTACAGATATGTTCATACCATCAAAACAGGTTTTTTGATATTTCCATGTGTTAAGTTTATCACTCATCACTTTATTCTTTCTATTATTTAGTTTTTATTGTCATATCATTAACTGGTAAGAATTTCTTTCCTTGCACAAACCAAAATAAAAATGCTAAATAGGCAAATAAAAGAACAACTACTATATTTCATTCAATGCGTACATGAAAACGAGATCATTAAAGTGCCGCTGTAATCAAGGGGAGTTGTCACAGACTTCAATGGAGACAAAATATCATCCTCAGCAATATGGTACAGACAGCTGAGCAGACTTTAAAATGTACATGTGTAAAGAAAAGAAACTGAATAATACCTGATCTATTTGCAACGCTATATCAATATTCTCAGTTCATGTAACTTTTTTTATGCTTCTACTAAAGCATTATTATGAGTCCATTAACAAAAAACCTATTTTGTTAAGAAAATATTTGCTACTTAAGGTATGGCATCCAAGTCTAAACTCATGCACACTTGTAAAACTCAAGTTAGTCCACTGAGATCTCTTGGACATTATCATCCATCATATGTTTTCTTAGAATAATAGTGTACACTGCTGCTACTGGGAATATATATCCTGATATTAAACCAGCTAGTGTATATTAATATTCCTTTTTGTGGACAAATTCAGTTTATTTGTGGTTCAAGATATCTTGAGTCAGACTTCACAAATAAGACAAATATCTCAATTGTCCTTTTTATCTATTTTTTTACTCTACATATAGGATACTGTACTGAGAAATGACATACATCGTTCTGAAATCCTCACAATACCTCTTCCAGTAATCAAGTCTGAGGACAAAAAGAAAAAACTCAAAGTACATTTTTTTCCATTGAAAGCACACACACACACACACACACACATTCAGGTCTTTTCTGTAACAGGCAGCATGTCAAGTCTATAAGGAAGAAGATCCTTTTCTTTCAAGGAAGCAGGAGATCTCTCAATTTAAGGCTGCACAGGTATAGCATTAACACAGACATGGCTAAGTTCCACTGATACTACTTCATTTCAACAGTTATGCCCTTTGTTTTACCTATATCGCTTCTTCGTCATGCTCACTGTATTTGTTGTTTATCGCTGAAGACAGTGAGGACTGAAAATCACAGCTCAAGAATGTGTAACAGCAATGAAAATCTCTTCCTTCTACACAAATTGTTTTCATTTCCTAAGGGAAAAAGCAAAAATAGGAATAAAATGCATGTAGCTTCCATGTACCTTCTAATTGGTCTACCTCCAATTTACAAAATATTATACTGTGGTTGCAATTAACTGAGCATTATATAAGAAATGTGGGAGCCAGTTTTTTGCCCTTAGGCAGCAAAAAGTCATATAGTGTAAGTACAGACTGTGATCTGAAATCATACTTCAATTTGGGCAGAAGATAGTACTGAAACATTTTTTGCCACTGAATCTGCCTGGGTCTCCAGATCAGCCAGAAGGATGGAAGTTAAAGTAGGCTTTGCTTTTAAAAGCATCAGAACTGAATTTTTGCTGATCCAATCCATCCTTTGATCTTACTACCTATCTGTACAAATTTTCTTTTAAAAAGTGCTTTTCTGTGGATGTCTGGAAGATTGCTGCTTATGAAATTTTATTTGAAAAAAAGGCATAACAGCACAAGTTCCAAAATGATAAAGATCCTAGTAACCACATTGTCGCATGTAGGCAGGAGGTTTTTGGTTATTAACTGAGTCAATTCACAATTCCTTTGATATTTCCTTGCCCATTCCACTGAGCTAAATTTATATGGAAACTTGATTCCAGTCCCTTCTCTTTTCCCTCTGCTTCTTTCTCCCTTGTTGAAATGATTAACAGGACCAGAAAGGAAAAGGAGAAGTGATTCAAGATTGAAATGTCAGTGCTGATGGAAAGAGGAGAGCTGTGCAATGGAGAGTTTAAACATGATACCCAGAGACAGAATTTCACCTGTTTTCATTTGCAAAGTCAGAGAAATGTTGCACAGAACTGTAGCCATTATTTCCAGAGCTGCATCGCTCTCATAACACAAATGGTGTCTTGCTAATTTGAACCAGGTTGCAAAAATAAACTGAGTAACAGCAACAAGGAAGGTCCGAGTAAAGATAAGAAAATTCAAGGTCTTAGTCATATCTTGCAGCTTGGGAGCCAGATAACTAAATCACTGGCACTTTCTTTCTCTCCCTAGGAAAGTAATTGATTATTGAAATGAGAACTGCTCAGAATAGCTTTGCCTTCATTCATCCTACTCTTGAGGGTGCAAAAGTTTGACCCTAGTAAGTGTATTGCTAGATTTCTGTTTCATTACATCCACGTAAAGAGGAGCAGACATGAAATAAAAAGTGGAAGAAGACTAAGTAATTAGGAAAGCAATGACACAGATGCTGGGAACAAAAGGGCAATGAGAGACAAAGCTATGAAAACGCTACGAAATGCATGAAAAAAAGCAGGCCAAAAATCAAGCTTTCACACCAATTGGAACTAGAAGACCTCGGTACCCATTAATTAAAAAAGGTGCCTTAGTATTTTATTTAATGGGCAAATACATTTTAGGGAAAAAAACAGTGGAGGTAATAAAAGGACATGTATTTGAGGGTCTCAAACTAATTTTATGAATTCTTAAAACTTGCTTGCAAAAATCTGACTTTATAAATATCACAATAACTGCAGTAAATGAAAAATGTGAAGCATATGATGAGGCATATAATAGGGAAAGATGAAGATTCAGAACAATATATCAATGGGAAATATTATTCAGCTTTGTTTTACTGACTTTGAACACGTATATGTATACTTTTTGTTAGGCGTTGCCAAATCACTTAGCCTGACAGCGCTGCTGCAGCAAAATGTTCCCAGGCCCAGCCTGTCGCAAGGCTGAGCACATATTCCCAACATGCACACAGCCACACACACATTTACCTATACACACATGGCCAGCCACATGGCTAGGGGACCCGTTTGTCCTCCCGGTAACCAGCTCTCAGCCTCTCTGATCCCCCTGGTAACTGGACCAAGTTTATGGCTGCTTTGATAACTAGCTCCCAAGCCTCTACCCTACTTACTGGCTAGTCAGGCTTGATGCTCAATGGTGACCACACACTGACATACACACTCACACACAATATACACACACTGCTCTCTCTATTTGCTGCTATGACCCACGGTCTCACTCCAGTTGCTTCACTTAAATCTCCATACACACACATGCACACAGAATCGAGATTCCCTCACCCAGAAAAATAGAAAGGGAGTTTAATGAGAAGACAGGATAGACAGCATTGATCAGGTGCAGAGCGTGGCTAGACAAGTCTACTGACCACCCACACGTTTACACACTATCAGCCCCTTTTATCCCCTTTTCCCTCTGTTTTCCCACACTTGTTCCTCCCCAAATGATGTTAAAACCTCCCATTCCCTGCCTTTGTTTCCTCCCCTAAACATCCCAAAACAAGCACTGTACAATCCTAAGACGTTCTTCCCCTGCATCCCATCATGAGTCCCATACCCCCTAGGCAATAACTCCCCTTTGAAAGTCCTCTGGGGAAAGTCCCCCCATGCCTTGGCTCACCTTGACAGGTTTCCCACCTGGCCCATGATGCCTGTAGGTGCCCTGCAACAGCCCCAGGAGGAGCTGGGGTAGGGACTCCCTTTCTCTTACTAAGTTATTTGACCAAACACCTGAAGGTAGCAGCAAGGAACTACTTCCAACAGCCTCCATGCACTTTCTGTCAAGCCTTTTGTTATCTGGTGTGTATGCCTTAGAACTGAGTTACAGTACCTTGGATGGAAAGGAAAAGGAAACAATAGTATTTTTTAGACAAGTAAATGGAAAATTAGACACACAGCTTCCATTTTAAATGTCTTTTATTAGGGTAGGAAAAATTTCCCTGGTGTTTCAATACCCAGCTCTTCATACATTCTTGTGCTGACTTGTTATATGGAGCCAGCAGCAAGTCATGGTCTCCACAAAGTGTGAGTACCTGCACATCACCTTTCCACCATGGACACATACACAAGCTATTTCCTTTGCTACTCTGCATTTTTCACAGTTCTTCACTGAGAAATATATTGTAATGACACTGAAAAATGAGTAGGATAACAGTCACGGGGAGTGGTGTAACAGACAGTAGGCACAGTGTTGTTCACAGTATCGCAGTGTTCACTTGTTTTCCAAAGTGAATGAGCTTGGTGACCTTTAAATCTGTTCCTGCTGCTTCTGCAGTTTGTTTCTTACCCTCTGCCACTCCACCCAAGCCACTGGACCACAGTATACATTCGGCACAGCACAATTCTGGAACAGGCCTTTATATATGCAGTAAGTAGAGAAGTTTTCTTTAAACTTTTGTGTTTTGCTTTCTTTTGGTTCCAGTCTTGCCTGGGTTTTTTGATTGCTTTGGTAGCTCTTTTTTTCTTTTGTTATACAAGATGCCACATGCAAAAGAATTGTTTCGTATTAATCATGACTATCATCCTGATCAGTGTTGATATGAGTTCTCCCAGAAGAGATTGGGATCCAGGGCTTGGTGCCATACAGCCGAGCAGGCCAGGAGAAAGGGCCTTGGAGATGAAATGGAGGCGGGAAGAATAAAAAAATCTTGACCAAGGTTAGGGAACAAGAGAGTGACAAGGCCAAAACCCTTGGTCACTTATGCTCATTGCAAAGCGCTGCCCAGCTTTCTCACGTAACATCTCTCACAACTCCACAGCACTGCCCTTTCCACCTCCGGTGGGAGAGCGTGGAGGAGGCAGAGGGGAGCTGCCACCCTCCGCAGGCACCCTTGGACCGGGTGCCCCTATGGGGTGGCCACTGCCGGCTGGGGATGGCACCCCGAGCCCTGCATGCTTAACCCCAGCACCTGATGGCCCACTTTGGGTAAAGCAGTGCTTATGCTCCCTGTGAGTAAAATGAGGGTGACAACCCGTGCCTATCTGCTTCCTCAATTTCTGTGTAGTGAGTTTGTGCTTGTTAACAGCTTTAAAAATTAAAAGCATTGCCTACCTGCTCAGGATTATGGCTACGTGAGTTACTGGTGAGCCTCAAGGCGTGTTCCTACTGAACATGTGGGGGAGCTGGTATTTTAAATACCTAGCCTTTATGATTTTGTCCAGATCATGGTAGGGCTGAGTTTAACTTAAAAATAAAAGAACCTCTGTGTTTTCAGGACAAAGTGAGCTCTCCTTTTCTGGTCAAGAAATAGGATTTTCTGGTTGTTCATGCTTTCCTAATCTGTGAAGCCCCCCACAAAGGTGTGGTACATTTCCAGAGGTGCTTTAGGCTAGGTCGGGAGCTGTTTGCTAGGGAAAGTCAGACAATCTTTTTGTTTCTCTCTTCTCTTTTTCTTTCCCTGGTGTTTGGGAAGTGTATTTGTTATCCTGCATGAGAACAAGCAAACAGACTGGGTCACCTGAAAATTTCAGAGTGCCTTCTGCATGCTAGACAAATTGACTGAAGTGCTTACATATTATTACCATACGATATTACAGTTACTTACATAAAGTTAGCAAATCATCAAGTTTATCTCAGTGCAATGAGAATTTAAATAATTTCTGTATTTTGAGAGGATTTTGCTGGCAAATAAATCCAATATGATGGTATGCTGCAGCTTCTCTGAGTTATACATCCAATATGTGCAAATTTCAAATTTTCAGAGACATATGAGGGAAAACATAAAAAATCATTCTATATCCACAAAATACTCAAAATATATTTTGCTTCTGTAAAACTACTTTGATTAATTATTAAAATATTCTTTTCACAAGTACATAGAAAATTCAGATTATCTGGAATTTAAAGTGACAAACAGGGTGGCTTAACCTTCACAACACAAACAGCTTTGGTGCTTTAAGATACCGTTGCCTACATTTGACCATTTGTTTTCAGCTGTCTGCTCTGAGGGATCACCCTTCTAAAAGAGCACATCATCTGAGCCCTACACACCAGCCTCTGGGCAAAGTTGCTTGGCTGAGCTTAAAAGCCCCCATCTGCTGCGGCTCAGTCTAAGCTGACTGCCTTGCATTCAGGCAAGCAACCTGTGAGGGAAGCTCAGTTAGATGGGCAGTAGTCTGCAGCAGAAAAACACTACACTGCAAGGGATAGCTAGGAAATGGTAACATTTTAAGCCATTACAGCTGTTTCCAAATAAAACCCGACTTAGATAAAATGCAGCCATATAAAATGTTTCAGCTGTCCCTGAGACCAGATTATCCCCCGGACTATCCACACCATTAACCCATCCCTCCGTATTCTGCCATTAATGGGCAGGTTTGTTTTCTCCTTCACATAATTTCACAGAACAGAAGAGCTGTGCAGTAAAAGCACTGGAGCAGTGAAGCAGCAGCAAACAGCTGGGATGATAATCTTTTAATCCAGCTCATCACAAGAGTTCACCTGACCTCCCTTTACAAAGCAGACTGAAATGACTAAGGCAGCAGAAGAGACTGGGTGATGTGACTTGTGGCAGTAGCAGACATGCCTAAAGCTGCAGTCAGCGGCTGCAGTACGTACCCGGCTGTGTGACTAACAGGCCGATAGGGATGAGGCCATCCTCCAATGGCCAGAGGTGTGACTGCTTCCCACACCTCTGCTGCGGGTGCCCGTTCCCTCGCAGTCTTGCGCGAGCTCCCACTCCTCTTGCTGCATACCAGCGGCGGATCTGTGAGCGCTCTGCATGTCCTCAAATACAAAACCTGAGGGCTTGGCTCAGGCCACACGTACAGTTTAACCGGGGAGACCTGCTGCCAGAGGTGCTCTCTAGCAGATGGCAGGGTGGTGTGTGCCAAACGGCAAGAGAGGTGAAGTCTCCCCAACCCCAAAGACAACCCCACAGCTCCCGTCGCTACTGAGGAATGCCACACAGCGGCTGTTCTTCTCAGCTTGTCATCCATAATAAGTCTGGTCAGAAGAGCAGATACTGTCAGAGGCGAGCTCCGTCACAGGTCACCTCTGAGTCACTTCAGTGAGTCACCTCCGCCCGGCCTTGCTGCTGGCTGCGGAGCCCCCGGCTATAGACCAGTGTGGGAAGGAGTTGTCTCCTTTCTCTAAATCGCCTTTACTCCATTGTCCTGCTGCTGCTGGTCCCTCAGCCTCTGCCCCAGCATGTCTCGTGAATGCCAGGCCCAGCCGCCCAGGGGGTGCCCGCTAGCTGGGGTGCCCCAGCTGGTTCCCTCCGCCCAGGAGGGCTGCTGCTCATAAATGAGTCAGGCAGTAAATCATTCCCTGGAGAGTGACAAGCAAACATACAGCAAGCCTGACTTTTATTTGCCTCAAGATAGGGTCTGAGGAAAATGGCTTGCCCTTGCCATGCGGTGGGTTTAGATGGAAATGGAAAAAGGTGCGACTGCTGGCCTGAGTGCAGAGCGGCAGCTCTCGGAGTCTGCCAGACTGCCCTGATCAGCCAGCGCAGGCGAAGTTTGGTGGACGAGCTGAACCAATAAGCCCATCTGCTTCACTGATGGGCAAGAAAAGCCTTTCATTCGGCCTATGCTGCTGGTGCCAGTTCTGCCTCAGGATGTTCCTCCCCAGGGCTAAGCAGGGAAGAACAAAGGAGCAGGGGACCAAGAAGTCTAACACAGGCAATAAAAATAAATAGTGCAAACACTTCCCAAATACCAAGAACTGCAGAGAAGGCTTCTACACTTTCAGGCAGTCTCTCAGGATCGTGTGGTCTTAGTGTGTGTGGGGAAAAAAAAAAGCCAGGTCATGCAATTTTTATGAGGGCCTCCTCCTGCCATTCTAGTAGCTATTTAGTTTCACAGGTAGAGGAGTCGCTTAGGACACAAGAAGGGCATTACAAGCAAAGTAAATTATTTAACAGAAATAAAATGATCTTGTGCACATACTGCAATGAAGTAAGAAGTTCTGCCTCTCTGCATAATGCAAACTTTCTTTTGTTATAATTGCCCGTCTATCTAGAAGAAGTCCTTTAGCTTCATGTCCTTTTAAATCCCTTCCTTTCCTTTGCAGAACAAGCTGGCATTCAGCACCATAGGAAAGAATCCAAGCTCAGAGGCGTCTTTGTAGAGAAAAAACTGTGAACACAGTTTCTCTCAAAGGAGAAACTGAGTGTTCAGGGCACTTGGCTAACTGTCATCCTTGTCCCTACAGATGCACAAATGTAATACTAGCAAGGACCTTTTACATATTTCTTTCCATGCTTACATTCACTGTGACTTTTCCTGCTGGGTACAGGGTTGGAAGTTGGACTGACAAACAGACTGTGTGTTATTATAATCACACTTTTTAACTCCTCTGGAAGAGCATGTGGGTTTTGCATTTCACTCTAAAGCATTTCATTAGGAAACTGAGTAGCATAATAGCACTTACCATTAATAAAATGTTTTTGTCTTTTTTGTAAAATGACAGAGCTACAGAATATGCAAATATCAAAAAGCACAGCCAAGTATTTTGCCATTTTTATACCTATTTTGCAATATTTTTATATATATAAAGATATATTTCTATATCAGCAATAGGCTGAAAGAACTCAACTGAAAAAATTCTT
Organism: Balaeniceps rex; assembly: GCA_013401315.1. NCBI lineage: Eukaryota > Metazoa > Chordata > Aves > Pelecaniformes > Balaenicipitidae > Balaeniceps > Balaeniceps rex. Next base: position 45,327 of record VYZW01054373.1, on the reverse strand, counting down.
ACTATTGTTTTTGTAGGTAGTCTTGAAAGGGTGGTTCCCCAGGTAGCTGGTGTGAATGTTGACTGGAGAGCAGGATTTCACTTCTACAGAGCTAGAACCCGTAGAAAGACAGAAAACCCCTTTTGATTCTTGTGGGGCTGAGGCCTGTTTGCTTTTCAGTGTCTTGCTGCTGAGACAGCCTGCTGTCCCTGAGGGAAGGTGGAAGGTGGGGAGGAAGTGCAGCTTCTCAGGTGACAGAAGATCTTCGGAGGAACTGATGCAGAAGGACTGCTGTGGCAGGTCACATTGCATAGTTATTTGCATAGTTCACTGCATATTTTTTTACCTTACACATAATTGTAATTTTGAACACTAACTGGATAAATTACTTGGCAATGTGTCCTAACCTCTCACTGATACACTAATGGTGTAAAATGGAGTGATTCTAAGATCCCATCCCCTGTATAACCCAGAGCAATGGCAACTGATTCCTGAAGGACATTAGAGAGATAAAAATCAGGGATGCTTCCATGTCCTTCTTGTACATATTTAATGAAAAGTTAAGTTAAGCTCTATGGAATAACGTGCAAGAATCTGTCATGCAGGAGCTATCAAAACATCATTACACAGCTAGCTACATTTGGCAAATACAGTCATCCAAAGCATCTTTGGCATAGTTTTAAACCTGTTAATCTTTAGATTCATTACCAGAGCTGCATATGCAGTATATTTTACAAACATGTCCCATTAAAGTGCATGTAACATATTCATAAAGGTAGGTACAGATAAGAAATGTACAGATACCAATAAATAGTTCAAATAACACAATGTATGATTTTGCACCACAGAGACAGGATGATACAAGTTTTAGAAAGGAAGGACATACAGGAATTCTAGGCAGAATAAGTCACTTGAAAATCAGAATGAGACATGCAGAAACTTTGACCATAGTATCTTCAAGGCAATAGTGCAGGCACAGGCTTGCATACAGGCCAGTGTATTGCAATATTGCTGTTTTATTTTAGAGAAAAAGAATCTCCCACTAGAGCTCCCTGTTCTGACTACAGCAGTATGCATTCTCTTTTTATAGTCTTTTCTTTGGTTTTGGGTTAGAGGGTTTTATTTGTCCTGATCAATACAATGACAGACCCACCTGTGGTCTGTCCTGCTCTCCTAGGCTAGAACACAGGGAGCAGCTGGTGCCCTGAGGAGGTGCAGCTGTGACTGACTGGCACTTGCACAAACCGCATTAGGGTGAGAAGAGGCTGGTTGCTTCTCTGAATAAGGGTTGGCCAGGTTCTCATAATGGACATTAAAGTACCCATATTTGGGATTTGGACTGGAGGAGTTTTAAGAAGTTTCTATAGTGTTGAGACTGCCAACATATAACAGAAGGGACGCATTTTTAACATAACAGTCTTAATTTCCATCTAAAGTACATATATATGTCAGAAGGCACGTATGGTAGAGAAGAAAACTTATCTGTATCACTCCAGATGTCGTCTTTCAAACCCTGTATTCTGTAACGAGAAAGTCTCCCAGATAGAGGCCCGAACAAACTGATTTCTGGGACTTCATTTGCTTCCTATTACAGCTTTGGACACAACACCGAGACTAGGAATTGACCAAAATTGTTATTTATTTAACACTTACAATATAGCAAGTGAAAAAGTCCAGCCAGATCACCCACTGTTGTCTTAAAAAAAAAAAAAAGGAAAGTGATGGTTTCTGTCCCAAAAAACGAACTGTCTAAAAGATAACACATATGTGAGTGGATAAGATCAACAAATAAATCAGACCAGGGCAGACAAGAGCAGGAAATGCAAGTAATTGGTTAGGGCTTGTCTGTGTTCAATCAGGAACATTTGCCACAGTTTTCCAATTACGTAGCTTATGAGAACATAGTTTTTTTCACTTTAAAAGGAAACAAAATTTTTGCCTGGTGAATCTGCCCTTTTAGAAGTTCAATCAATTTGAATACTCTTGCTTTATGCATCACACTTAGAGGAAGAGTGACAGAAGAGGAGGAGGAGTGCTTCGGAGCAGCTCCCATCAGTCTCTGTCACTGCAGAGAGGCAATAGTAGAGAACTTCAGATTCAAGAGGCAACATTGCATATTGATCTTTGTGGACAAGACTGCCAAGGTCTGGGTTTCTTCTTTTAGCAGCTTAGCATGGCTTTTACCAAGCATAAATATAGCTGCATAAATAGTGAGAAGCTATTTTTGAACATTTTGGTCACTGCTAAATGCAGAATTGCTAACCCAAGCATTCAGAAGTCATGATTCAGGTCCCCAGAATGAGAAGGCTGGCCTAAGTATGTAGGTTCTTTTTTATTTGCTGTCTGATTGTTTTGCTTAGTGAAACTTTAGAATATTTCTGGATCATGTCTTCAAGCACTTTGCCTCAAAAGTGAAGACAGAAATTTAATCTGAGTTTATATTTGCCTCTAATTCACATGGCTCCTGGAGCTCGGACTTAAAAAAATTCTTCCTAATGCTCTGAGACAAGTGGAAATCTTGGGAAACATCATAAAATTTTTTTTTTGCATCATGGTCTCACCTCTTGTTAGCTCTTTGAGAAGAGTCAAGAGACTTTTTTTTGCTTATCTGCCAAAGCGTATGTCATATTGGTAGCTGAAATTTCTTTAATCAAAACCAGGAATGTCACCAGTGAATGACAGACCAGCAGAGGACTGAGACACCATTTGTCTCCCACCTCCCCTTGTTTTCAGAGCTTTGATATAAGAGGAGCACAGTGCCTCCCTGTACAGGGGTGACATTAGTCAACCCACGGTAAAACAGAGCAAACTTCTGAGTGAGGCACTTGCTCATGCATCATAAATACATCATGAACGTCACGCAGCACACAAATATCATGGAACAAATGTCAAATACTCTGAGGAATACTTCCAACAGGCATTAGCTTAAACTCGTTTGATGAATGTTTTGTACAAGTAATTCCAATTTGTGACGCATTTGGGAGGGTTTTTTTGTTTTGCAATTTTAAAAGCTGTTAATAGGCTGCTCATAAGCAGAACAAGGATCTAACTTTGTCCAGTGAAATGAAAATAATATATTGCTTGTCCAGTTGTAACCTTAAGCCCGATATGATTTAGTACATCCTCAGCTCCTACTCTCCAGCAAATTTTAAACTTGGCCAATGTTGCTAGCAACTGAGACTTCCTGCAAGAATGGTTTATTGTCCTCCTTCCCTTGAAAGGATCCATTTTTAAGCAATCAGTGTCATAAGAGCTGGTGACTGTTTCATTTCTAAGAGCACTTGAAAATATATTTTTGTGGATGAAGCACCCTTTATTCACTATTGTATTTTTCCTGGAAACACCTCAAAACCAAATTCATACACAGTGAATATATTGGCCTTTTCAATAGTACAGATGAACAAGCTTCCCTTCTACAAAATACTTTTAGCATCCTTTTCTATTGCAAGACTCTCAGCTGGTCTTTGCTGAAAATTAACAAACTTGTCCTAGCACCATAATATCTGATTATTAGTTCAGTAGCCATTCACCGAATACCTGTTCTATCTTTTGCTTGCTCTTGCGAATTCCATGTTTTGCCTTACAGGGGCATCCTTTTGCCTAAATAAATTAACTAAATGTATTTCTGTAAAAATACTGTAATAATGCCAGGCTATTTTTGTCTGTAGCTCTCAAAGACAGTTGTGTGTCTATTTTACCCTCCCCCCTGTTTAAAAGCTTCAGAGTCTGCTTGATACCTATGAGGGAACAAATAGTCTGACAGGGAAGGGCATGGGCAGGGCTTGCATCACCCTGACCCGTTCCTGCTTGTTGAGCCAGCTAGGCAGCCCAAGTCAGAGGTTACACCTTCCCTAAACAGGTGTAACTTGAATACTCCTCCAACTGTGCTAGAGAGCTTGGGGGGAAGAACCAGAGTCCCTGAACAATTTCTTCTGAGTTTTCTTCCTGTGGCTGAGTGTTGACATCCAACCAAGAGGGCAAGCACCCCCCCAGTCACATTGTTTGTGCCTTTATCCTTGCAGATATCATGCAGCATGTAGCAGGGTTATGACTCACACCACAATAACCAGAAAGTCAAGTCAGTATGGGCCATGCACTCTGCTACTACCCATGGAGGTAAGGGGATGGAGCATTCGGGCAAGGGAGAGACAAGCAGAAGCTCTGCAGAGCAATTCCCCTTCAGGCTCATGGCAGGTCAGGACTCTGCAGACCAGGAGCAAGGAGGCCTGCAGCAAAGATGAGCCGGCCTAGGATATGTCTGGCCTTCTGCTGTGACCTCATCCTCCTGCAAAGCCACCGGGATTTCTCGCCAGGTCACTGAGGTGAATTTGCAGCTCTTTGATTTTGCAAATGTTTTCTTTAAGGTTTAGCCCTACCAAATGCAGATTAAATGCATAGCTACATACTCTTGCAAAGATGTTCAGAGATAATGAACATGGCAATTCCCTCTGTGCTTTGGCATTTCACACAGAAAATGCAAAACAGACCAGCTTGGTTTAAAGACCTTGAACTAGACTGAAAAATGTTAATATTAATTATCTTTCTTACTTGGATGGGGGTTAGGGGTTTGGGAAAATGTCTTTCCTTCAAGGAAATATGTCTTTCCTTCAAGGAAATATGAACCTTGAATATCAAGGGTTGCTGGCGGCACTAAGGAGAACATCCAGGCTTTTGTTTATAGACAAGGAATCTGGGTATGCACGCAGCTGGATGAGCATTCAACAGCTAAACTGTGCAGCCTGTTCCTTAGAGAGTTCCTTGCCCTTGGCAAAAAAAAAAAAAAAAAAAAAAAAAAGTGCATCTTTCTGGCACTGAAAATGGGTCTTATTTTATTGATAAGAATAACTTATTTTCCTACTTGTACGCACAATAAATGAGACTTTCACAGTAAGCTAATGATGGGTGTCTATGATATATGCCAGTAGCAGCTCTATTATTGATTTAGTTATACTGGTAAAAAATACACACTTTATTATAGTTTTATGCTGCAATAGGAAGAGATTCAATTATGCTCACAAGCACTGCTGGAGCTGTGTTTATAGTTCTGCCGGTTTTCCCCAATATAAATGCACCAAGAAAACCTTTTGCAGCTAGGCAGATCATACAGAAATGAAGATCACTCTGAGTGAGAATGTTTTGGAACAAAGCGCTATGTAATCCAAGCACATGGAAGCAGAAAAATCAAGCAATATACACAGGGGAGAAGCATGGTTCATAAATGCATCATAATAAATGACATAAATTAAACCTCAATTAGTTATTTTTAAGGCAGACTTCTTACTTTGAAAAAAAATCAGCTAAATTCAGTGCAGTCAACCATTGTTAAATGAGTACTTAAACCAGGTTAGTATAAGGCTCAAGTTACACTAGAAAGGCAGTACCTACATCCTCTTGTTTCTGCTATCCATCCTTTCTATACCTGCTGATATAACTACGATTACTAACAGAACCTACCATTAAATATCACATCTCTATATGCCCTGTCATGGCTGTAATTGTATTTATCTAAGGCTATTTCTTAATTTCCCCCCACCCATATTATACAACAGGTATGTTATATTTCTAAATTAAAAAAAAAACCAAACCCAAAAGATGAAGTATGTTAAAAAGAGGCAGTTAGAAAACCGAGTGGACTTGCTTTGTAACATCATGTAGAGAAGCTGGCTGATTCTTTATGTAGCTCTGAATACAGACACTGCACATTTAAACAGTATCTTTCAGATTACTTTTATATGCAAATAGCCACATTTTCATAATCAGCTTCCAGGGCTCTGATGACGAATATGAGCACAACTGTTTTATGTTGAATCTTCGTATTTATGCATGAATATAAGGCTCTGTGGATGTCAAGCTAGTAATCAGATTCACTTCTGGTTTGCACTAAAAATTGCAAATAGTATAATATGAAGAAAACTTGTCAGTGCACTTTAGTTACTGAGCTGTGGACCAAAATGCTGATGATCAAACAGGAAAGGCATTCAATGGCATATTTAAAAGGCTGGTTGCTTGTTACTGCTTTCTCAGGCAGAAATCTTTTAAATTCACATAAAGATCATTTGACCTTACAGTTGACAGGAAACTGGACTCTGTGATGATAACACTACAAGCTGTGACTGTGACACCTACAACTTGCAGCTTTCTAGGAGACTCATATTCACTGCATTACATCAGAGAGTAATTTTGATAGCTCTGCCCTTACCCTCTTTCGACAAGTGATGAGGCAGGCAAAACATCCCTTTCTGAAGTCTATGTGAGCTAGTTACACCAGGGAGAGAGATCCATTCACAGTTAAATCCTCTTATTCAGCACTCTGCTTGGCAGGCTGTTGTGGATACAAGATTTGCAATAGCTGTAATAAACATAGCATGAAATGTAACTCTGAAAAATATTGGTAATATAAATAGATTTTAGGTACTTGTCACACTAAACATGCTTACAGGCAGTGCAATACTTAAAATATATCAGAAAGCTCAGCTGAGGTCCAGTGCCATGAATGGGCAATAACAGAGAGCCAATTCATCTCTTGGTTGGGCAAACCTCACACAGGGAAAACAACTGTTGAAATCAGAGGAGTCTAAGATTTTCAGAATCTGACTTTGTACAAATGAATAAGGGTGTCACATTAACTTTTTGTGGAGCAGTAGAGCTGACCACATCCAAATAACGACAGGCTTGGTTTATTTGACAAGTAAAATGCAATGGTTTATAATTTATACAATTTGGATATCAGGATTTTGTATCACTTGAAGTACAAAAGCAAAAGACATTGGTAATGCTATTGTTCTTTAAAAGTTCCTTAAAACATTTAACCTAGAGTCCAAGTATAAAATCCAAAAAAAAAGGTGGTATGGTCAGCCTGGCTGTTAAACTTCATTAGTAGAGAAATGACACAACTTTGGAAAGGAGGAGAAAAAGGACTTGCTCACAAAGCTGTCCTTATATCCATATAAACAGTCTTTGTGCACCTTCTTCTGACAGGAAGTTACCATTTAATATGCAGAAGCGGCTACTTACCAGCAGTGTGAATGATATATTTCAGAATAACTTAATTCTCACATGCAATTGTTCCTTATGCAAAATCCGTAATTTAAAAAACACAGTATTTATGACAAAATGGTAAATAATACCATAAGTTTTGTGGTGCTGTGTACTTTTAAATACCTGTATTTCCTAATGAACTTTCTGTATTAGAGATTGCTTGTAATTCAAAAGTATTTATGAGATCAATCACAGAATGGTTGAGGTGGAAAGGTTTCTCTACAGATCACCTCATCCCAACCCTCTGGCTGTGGATGTTGTCTACCTGTACTTTAGTATAGCCTTTGACACTGTCTCCCACAGCCTTCACCTAGAGAAGCTGGCGGCTCATGGCTTAGACAGGTGTACTCTTCGATGGGTGAAAAACTGGCTGGATGGCTGAGCCCAGAACGTTGTGGTGAAGGAGTTAAATCCAGTTGGAGGCCGGTCATAAGTGGTGTTCCCCAGGGCTCAGTGTTGGGGCCAGTTCTGTTTCACATCTTTATCAATAATATGGATGAGGGGATCAAGTGCGCCCTCAGTAAGCTTACAGGTGACACCAAATTGGGCGGGAGTGTCAATCTGCTCGAGGGTAGGAAGGCTCTGCAGAGGGATCTGGACAGGCTGGATCAATGGGCCAAGGTCAATTGTATGAGGTTTAACAAGGCCAAGTGCCGGGTCCTGCATCTGGGTCACAACAACCCCATGTAATGCTACAGGCTTGGGGAAGAGTGGCTGGAAAGCTGCCTGGCAGAAAAGGACCTGGGGGTGCTGGTTGACAGCTGGCTGAACATGAGCCCAGGTGGCCAAGAAGGCCAACAGCACCCTGGCTTGTATCAGGAACAGCGTGGCCAGCAGGAGTAGCGAAGTGATTGTGCCCCTGTACTCGGCACTGGGGAGGCTGCACCTCGAATACTGTGTTCAGTTTTGAGCCTCTCAGTACAAGAAAGACATTGAGTTGCTGGAGCGTGTCCAGAAAGGACAACAAAGCTGGTGAAGGGTCTGGAGAGGAAGTCTTATGAGGAGTGGCTGAGGGAACTGGGATTGTTTAGTCTGGAGAAGAGGAGGCTGAGGGGAGACCTTATCGCCCTCTACAACTACCTGAGAGGAGGTTGTAGTGAGGTGGGTGTTGGTCTCTTCTCCCAAGTAACAAGTGATAGGATGAGAGGAAATGGCCTGAAGTTGCGCCAGGGGAGGTTTAGATTAGATATTAGGAAAAATTTCTTTACTGAAAGAGAGGTGAAACATTGGAACAGGCTGCCCAGAGAGGTGGTGGAGTCACCATCCCTGGAGGTACTCAAAAAACGTGTAGACGTGGCACTTTGGGACATGGTTTAGTAGGCATGGTGGTGTTGGGTTGACAGTTGGACTAGATGATCTTAGAGGTCTTTTCCAACCTTAATGATTCGATTCGATTCAATTCGATTCGATTCTATTCTATTCAAGCAGGTTAAACAGGAGCAGGTTGCTCAGGGCCACAACCTGTTGGGTTTCAAATATCTCCAAGGATGGAGATTCCACAACCTCTCTGAGCAACCTATGCCATTGTTTGACCACCCTCATGGTAAGGAAAGTTTTTCTCATCTTTAAACAGAATTTCCTGGGGTTTAGTTTGTTCCCATTGCCTCTTGTCCTTTCATGGGACACCACTGGGAAGAGCCCAGCTCCATCTTCTTTACTCCCCCTCATCAAGTATTTGTACACATTAGTAAGATCCTTCCTGAGCCTTCTCCTCTCCAGGCTGAACAGTCCCAGCTCTCTCAGCCTCTCCTCAGATCTCAGATGCTCCACACCCTTCATTATGTTTGTGGTCCTTCACTGGACTCACTCCAGCATGTCTATGTCTCTTTTGTGCTGGGCAGCCCAGAACTCAGCTGTCATTTGGAGGTGTTTTATAAATATGTAAATATTACATTTTAATGTAAAAATTTTAACTGAAGTGTTATTCCTGAAATTTTAAATCCAGATAAGAGTAACAGTCCTATTCTTATATTAACTGTAAGTGTTCCTTTAGAAATATAGTATGTATTAGAGTCATCTTCCATAGCTTATAGAATACATATCTTCTCATTCTGTGAGTAGTCATCTATGCCTAATGAAGACCATGAAATACCACCTCAGACAGATGGGCTATAGCTCAAATGTCCATCTAAAGAGCTAGTGTCCATCTAAAGAGTTAGTCAGAAGATAAATAATTCTGTGATCTCATCTCAAGCAGGTTACAGTTATGCAACATGTGATAAAGTTTTGTAACTGACCCATAATGAATGCTTCCAACAGGTGAACAAGCAAGCTCTAGTCAGCAGTCCTTCTCCAGTACTACTGAAAGAATAATGTCTGCTCGCCCTGTTGAAAACTGGGTGCTGAATCTGCAGAGAAGCATTTTTTTTGCTAGCTCTGTATGCTGCAACATCCATGCATTGTTAGAAAGCTGGAGTCTTTTAGCTGAGTTCAGTATATTTTATGTTAGTGTCTTAATGTCTAGGCTAAGTAGTAGGGCTAATTGACTGGTGTCTCTGCTGGGATTAAGGGTGAAGAAAATTTCTCTCCCAGACTTCAGACTATCTATAGATAAACAGCAGAAATAGGGCTCAAACATGCCAGAGCATTCAGCCTGTAAGAGAGGAGGAACTGGGCAATGACAGATCCTCAGCTTCAACAAGGTTATCTCGTTCTCCACAAACACACTATCTCATTCTATTTTCCCTGGATAGAAACAAGAACTAACAAAATTTTGACACCTTTGTTTGTATTTCTGATTATCACCACAGCTGAGAGCAACTGCTGTGGAATTGAAAGTCTTCAGAGTACAATTTAGAGTTAAAATAGCTACTCTTAAAAAACAAAGCCCATTGTATCCTCACAGTCACAGTGAAATCCACCCAAAGATGCTGATAGCAACCATCTTTTAAAAAAAGAGCATTTTCAAAAGCATTTGCAGTGCTAAGAAAATCAGAATAAAGTCACAAGTTATGTTTGGGTTACATAATATCTTAATTGGTTAAAAATCAGTGACATCACATTGTTTTTTATCTCAAGCAAAGCACAGTCATGGTTATCAGTGATACCATTGTCATACATTGATGAGACCAACTGTATACCCATAAAGATAATAGGAACTTTATCTTCATCTTTGAAACCAAAACAATATAAACATCTAATGCTTCTTAACAGACACCGCTGTCTCAGATTCTGCTACTGAACTTTCCTTTGGCAGATGCACTAGAAATAATTATTTCCCTGATATTCTGCTGTTCCCTGAGCATTAGAATGGTAGCAACTGCAAAGCAGTAACTGCACTGGCTTTAGACTGAGATGAATTTTCACATGGATTACCTATGTATGCACAGTCATATTGGCAAATGATTTTCAGATGCTCTTCACCTGAACTATTTCGATGCCACTTCACTGGGGTTTTTCTAATTTTGATTTGTAGGAAAAAAAGAAGGAAAACAATCCGTAAATTTTTTTCTTAGGAATGAAAGAACATGAATGGGATTCTAAATTGTTAAATGCATTTTGTCCAAATTTTGACAAAACTCTTTCTTGGATGAAGTCTGAATCTGGAAAGCATTGTTTCATTGTGAAGATTTTTGGAAAATTATGAGCCTAGGAAAAAAAGCAAAATGATGCACCCTCTCACACTTTCACTAAGGCCGTTGCTATGGTAATAGAAAATACTTACATTAAAATAAAACCTAACAATATTTTTCAAGTTTTCCCAAAATTTCATTTCCTTTTTCAAAAACATCACGGTTACATGTTGTCGCGGTTTAACCCCAGCCGGCAACTAAGCACCACATAACCACTCGCTCACTCCTCCCCAGTGGGATGGGGGAGACAATCAGAAGAGTAAAAATGAGAAAACTCATGGGTTGAGATAAAGACAGTTTAATAGGGAAAGCAAAAGCCACGCACGCAAGCAAAGCAAAACAAGGAATTCATCCACTACTTCCCATCGGCAGGCAGGTGTTCAGCCATCTCCAGGAAAGCAGGGCTCCATCACGTGTAACAGTTACTTGGGAAGACTTACGCCATCACTCCAAATGTCCCCCCGCTTCCTTCTTCTTCCCCCAGCTTTATATGCTAAGCATGACATCATATGGTGTGGAATATCCCTTTGGTCAGTTGGGGTCAGCTGTCCCGGCTGTGTCCCCTCCCAACTTCTTGTGCACCCCCAGCGTACTTGCTGGTGGGGTGGGGTGAGAAGCAGAAAAGGCCTTGACTCTGTGTAAGCACTGCTCAGCAATAACGAAAACATCCCGGTGTTATCAACACTATTCCCAGCACAAATCCAAAACATAGCCCCATACCAGCAACTATGAAGAAAATTAACTCTATCCCAGCCAAAATCAGCGCACATGGGTAAATCTAAATCACACGTTAGCCAACATAGTAAAAGTAGGTTATATTTCATTTATCTGTAAAATATTTTCCTGTCAACAACTAAAAAAGAAGGAACTGTTATGCCATGTGTGGGATAATAGGATTACCAGGGATATATAAAACTCCACAGGGCATCCAAAGGCAAAGGCAAAACTTCTTCAAGTCATCTACAGAGCTAGTTCTGCTGGTTCTGTGTAGCCTCTGCAACTGTGAATGATGCATGTAGCATTCTGAACTCAGAAGTCACACGATGCTTCAGTAACTTTGGTCATGATTCAGACAGGCAGCTTGGTGACGCTTTCTATTCTGACCCATGTTATTTGAGCCTATATCCATCCTTAGGAGAGGTCAAAATGCAGAGTACTTGAAGGCAGGTTTCAGAAAGGCAATGAACACAAATATGTTTGATACAGCATTATTTTTTACTCACAAAGGCATGAAGGCCATGCTGAATATTTTCTGAAACTTTAGTCTTTTAAAGACTCCCTAAAATCCTATAGAATAACTAATTCATAACTAACATCCATGGCTCCTTCTGAACTGCCTCATACAGGTGCTAAATGCATGGAGGCTACCTCTTCTGTAGCTGCTCAGCAGAGAACGTCACACGGATCTCAGCTCCCTAATACAAAGGTCATAAACTGGATTCCTCAACTGGCTGTAGCTGGAGAGACTGCTGCTGCCAGGAAAGCAGATTAGCTCACATCATTCAACAGTTATTTCAAGTGCTGTGTGCCATGTTTCCTAGCATGGACGTGTCTTAAAATAAGCACCAGTACCTGTGAAGAAGAGGAAATGCAAAACAATTATAGAAATAATGACAGGGGCCAGTAAGACTCAAATGAGAATAAAGACTCTGAATGCACTGAAATTATGTCAAATGGCAGGCGATTATCTCTTTAGAGTATTTTGTACCGTAGGAACTGTGTAAGTATTTAGAAGGATGAAGACAGTTATGTTACCTCACAATGAGGTAACAGCTTTTTTTAAGTAATGAAGTGGACAGAAATGAAGGTGTAAGATAAAACCTGAAACACTGCAGAACCGGAGACAACTGGGAGTTGTAGAATGAGTTACTATCTTGCTGTCCTCCGGTTAGGGGAGCATTGCGACAAGTGGAGAATATCTTAGATCCTATTGCTGTTCACCAGAACCCAGCCATCAACAGGATTACACCACGAAACTCACCTTGCGAAGTTGTGGGTGCTAAATTGTTCCAGATGATTCAGAGCAGAATGAGGAAATGGATCCTATAAATATTTATATATGAGAGTAACTGTTCTCCCAGGGTTGTCCCATTGATTTCAGCATGCCTATTATATAAGTGAACTGACATGCATACAAATGTTCGCAGGGATTAACATTAAATGAAGATTAAAATTTTCTCATGGCTGCTTATAACTCAATACAGCTGATGCAACAGCCAGGAACTGCTGGGGTAAAGGAATATGCCAACTATGCTGCTTTTCTGTGACTACTCCCACTTTATAGAAAGAACTGTTGGAAGGAGGAGAGATGGACAGGAGCTTTAGAAGATATCCCTACGCAGGGAAGTTTGATATAGATCTCACAGCTGTCTTCTGCTGTGATAACACAGCTGCTGTAAGGAGGATATAGAAAGAATCTCAGATGCACAACCGGATATTTTAAAAGATATAGTCTGGAACTTTTTTTTTGCTTTCTGGGCTGATGAAAATAAATAGCATCACTTTAAAACTTTTAATATAAGCAAGTGTTCAAACTTGCAAGATGATTGAAAACATGGAGAGTTGCACGCAATGATGCACTATATTGCACTGTCAGACACACAAAAAACAGATGGATATGCTCTGGGTCTACAAACATGGTTTCAGAGGTTAGGCCCCAATTCTTCAGTGGAGCTTCTTTGAACGTGAAATTACTATATTGAACACAAATGCAAACAAGCACTGCAATGATCTTGGTCTTGTTTATAAATGTCCCACAGCTGGTCACTGAGTATGTCTACTATACAGTTGGGGAAAGAATTACAGGGTGATTTAGCAGGAGCCAAGCTAGCTTTAAGCAAGTTTACTCTGTTACTGACAATCAAGTTCAAGTAGCCCTAAATTCAGTGCACTTTATTTTCACAGGTCCAAAGACAGTTCTTGGGGAGACAGAAGCTACTGTAGCCAGACTGTTACAATACATGTGTTGACTCATAAACATTTTCAGTCTCTTTATATCTAAGGACAATCTTTTCTATGTCCAACGTCTAGGTACCTTTGAATACCAAGCCGGCGGTTTTAGCTATGCCCACTTTTACAGACACTAAGCCCAAAGACCAGCTTTACACAGTAAAAGCATGCTTCTTAAGCCCAGCTGAGGTTTACACTTCTCTTATGTGGGTCATGCCATTTTAATAATGGCAAAGGCAGTGTTACAGTTGCTTTTTAAGACAGGAAATACCAAAAAAAATATTACCCAGCTGAAGTGATAAAACAATAATCCCAGGAATGCTTCTGACCTCATGCTACTCTTACTAACAAATACTCCTTTAATAGTGATGAGTTAATGATATCAAGCTCTCTGTGATCTGACATGCAGCATGTGAGATGACAGTGTTTAGACAGAAATACTCTACCTCCGTCAAGCTAGCTGGCTCCTATTATAGCACAGGTGTTTAACCATGCTGCTGAACAAGCTTTGGCAACTATCATGAGAGCTTCTGAAGTGAATGAATCACAGTGGTAACGGATGATTGAACAGGGGTATATACAGCGTGACTCCTTAATTTCTTTCAGAGGTTCACACTTCAAATCAATTGCAGCAAAGCTCAAGTTATACAACACTGAAAACTGAGTTTGGTTTCTTTCAAACAAAACCCCCAACCTGATCTTCTGTGAAAGCAACAAAACTGTAGATGGAAGAATCTGCATATTTCCAGGTAGAAATATGTCTTCGTATTTTATTTTGACTCTGGAGTAGCTAGCTGCAATATCTACCTAAGAAAGAAATGGTGTCAGATTGTCATCTAGATATTAAATGCAGGTATTGTTCATGTTTTACTCTTCATCGCATTGCAGAAGAGCATTTCTAATCTGTGACCAAGAAAAAACAAAAATTCTATCTTCAACACATTTAACTAGATCTAGACTAACTATACCTAACAGGTTGCTTTCCAGTGTCTACTGCTGAAAGTGGGAGTATGTGTAATTAACTTTGCTTTTACTTTTAAACAGCTTTTAGTGGAATTAAAATAAATAATGCATTGGAAGGAAAAACTAAACCTACAAAGCTGTTTTTGTCAAGAATTTAATTTTTTGCATGTAGTTCACAGTGAAGAACCATTCCATTACTATGTTTCATTAACTGGTTAAAAAAAAGAACGAGTTGTGCCTTATTCTGCATAACATTGATAAAGTAAAATAAAAATTTGGCCTTGTGTCAAGTACTGGGAGAAAAATTTTGAAAGATACTCTTATAGTTAATTACCTACATGGACCCAAACTTTTTCTTCATTAGTATTTTTTGTATATAGAAAAGAGCTGTAGGACTCACAAATGACAAAAGCACAGCTGCATGTACAATCCCGTCTGATACTTGTGATGAAATGAGGAGAAAGGAATAACAGAAACTATGCCCAAGGAATAGGTCGAAATTTAAAGGGTAGTTGCAGTAGAAATTAAAAAAAAAGCTATTTAAAAGACCTATTTTTGTTACTAGGATGCTATTGCAGTCTCTTAAATTTTTATTGCAAGTTCTAGGACTGCTGGTGCAATAAAAGGCATGCTGCTGGAATAAAAAGCAATTCCTAAGCAATTGCAGTATCTGTTAAAAATATAAACCCACACAGTTGCTGAGAAAAAGAAGAAAATTCATCCTAAAACTTCAGAAAACAGAAGTTAAACTGGAAACTGTTTATTTTGACAGTTGCCTGTTTTTTTTTTTTAAACCTGGAATGTTGGGGTCATGATTTTGCCACATCAGGCAATAAAATCCATTAATATTACTAATATTTTAACTCAATTTTATGACAGATTAAGACATCATTTATTGTGATATCTGTTTTAATTTTGTGCCTTCTTCTGTCCCAGTAGTGGAATGAACAATTTCATTTATCAATTTCCATGCACCTGTGCACTGTTGGTATGTTTAGACTCACAAACTGGCAGTCAGGGAGTCTTTGAAATAAAAAGAAATTCCTTAAAAGAAGACAAAAATAATTAAAAGAATTTTGTGCTTATCAATTTTTGTAAGACCCCTGTAACTTCTTTGAATTTTCTTTGCTATATATTATCTCTATATAGGCTCTGACAGTCTTATGTCACCTGCTGTTTCCTGCACTATCAGCTGCATATATTCCTGCATCTCTTTCCCTTTCAAGGGAACCCTTCCAAGTTCTCTGTAGGCCATTCATAAACCTTTCCTCCTACAATTTTCTCCTTGATGCCAGGAGCTATGTTGCTCACTATGGCCTACTGCAGACAAACAAGTGCCACTGTATCAAACTTACAGCCTCACTTTGCTTGGCCAGTTATCTGTAGTTTTAGCATCTTCTCTATAGTATACCACAAGAATGTGATGCAACTCAATATGCTGGGTTGCCCTAAAGGGAAAGGGGAAGAGGCATGCAGGGAAGTTTACTCTGGACCTCCTTGTTTGAGAGGCTGCAGTGAACCCCAATTTGCTTCAGTAAATCATCTTAATATTTAGAGAAAGTATTGGCAGCGGGCAGTCCCCATTTCTACCTTTGCCAACGGTCCCTGGGATGTCGTGCGTCCACACCATTCATGCCATCACATCTGTGGCAAAAGGCAATATCAGATTTTTTTTCTCCTAGTTAATGAAGACTCTGTGCTTCTAACATACCACTACACTGATTGTTTTGATTGAAGAAGGAAAGAAGCTGAAAATTTTTCCCGTGATTGCTAAACGTAAAGACTTCTCTGCCCTGCAAATAGCTGAAGAGATGGTGTCAGACGATGATCCATAACATAGCTGAAAAGAATGCTAAAAGCCATTGCTACGCAATTATTTTATGAATGACACTGAGCCTTTGTTATTTGCAATCATACTAAACAAGTGCATAATGTGAAATAAGCAGCTTTGCTTTAGATTTAGAGAATTTATGTTTTTATGGAGATGACAAGTAAATTATTAGGTTAGCACTTCAGAATTTCTGATGTTGGATTTCTTCATCTATAGTTTCTAGGTTTTGTTCATGATGACAGATTAGTAGGAATGTATTGTATGTATATGCCTTTAGAACTGCTTTTTGGTTTTGGGCTCAACTATTTGATCAAAAATCATTAACATGCTAAATACTGCTTTTTTCCATTATATGAGGTAATCTTAAGTAAAAATTCTGCACATAAATGCTGAATGTCTTGATGTTTAAATGTCATGACCATCAGGGTCATGATGATCCAAGTATTCTTCTTGACCTACAAAAACAGGGAACCTCCTTCCTGCATAATGTTATTCATCTGGTCCCACATTTTAATGCACTTATTTATTAAGATGATAAATGTATAGTAGAAGTATCTTCTGCATTTCAGCTTTCAAAAAAATCTCTTATTTCAAAGGGTCTGTTAAAATCAATTTGTAGAAACTTTTCTTAAAACTTGGACAGATACATGGACAACTTTATATCATGAACAGTGACTTTACAACTGAACTTTAGTATCAGGCTAGGAATCTGTGTAAATTTCTTGTACAGTTAATTTAATGAAGGAACTGCACATAAAGCTGCAAATAACATATACTGTTTGTATACACATTACTGATGCCAGGGTTTGCTGCTCTGCTTCCAGTCCTACAAAACAAAGATGAGGCTCTCTCTCACCAATTGTAACAATTAAATAACTCATGGCACTTTTCTGCCTTTGAAGGGCGTTAATGTCGATATTCCAGCCGAGCTATAGTTCAGGAAATTACATTTTTCCTCCCTGTATTTCCAAGTGGATAACGTGGCTCCAATTCTCTGTTCAAGGCCGATAACCAGTGCTGCTGGAGGCTTTAGAAAGACCAGGTTTATAAAATGAAACAAGTTGCTCTGTAAGCAGCAGAATAAATGATGCTTTTTTTTTTTTTTTTTCCCTGCAAAGCTATGAACACCCCTGCTCGTTCTTCCATCTACCCCCTCAAGGGGACCTTACCGGCCTTTCATGCCTTTGATGCCTCCCAACTATTTGGGGAAGGCTGTGGTAGCTCCAGCCTCAGCATGCGTTGGCTATCACGCAAGTAGGCTGCGGGGAGCTGGTCCCTGCTGAGGCAAACCACCTTCCTCTCGGTAATTATTCTTCTATCCCTGGCTGCTAAGGTTGTGGAAACTCGCCGGTTTTGAGATCCCCGGCACCTGTAGCGAACGGCAGCCGATAACGGCTAACAGCTCTGTCACAGCTGGGGCGGGAGCCAGGCGCCAGCTGGCGGGGCAACAGCTCCCGCCGCGCCTCCACCGCCGCCTGGCGGCGGGATAAACGCGGCCCCTCCCGGGTGCCGGCCCCTCCCGGAGAACCGTGGGGAAACACCCCCCGTGTCCCGAGAGGGACCGGCCGCAGTTTCACAGCGTGCCCCGTCCCCATCGCCTGCCTGAGGGGCGGGCGACCCCGGGCGGGGGGACCCCACGCCTCGAGCCGCTCTCCACCCGGCCGCGGCGGAGCGAGCGCCTCTGGCCCGGCCGGTCCCTCCTCGCGCACCGTAGCGATGCTCCCGGCTTCCCTGCCCTGCGAGGCTGTTTTCAAGATGGCGGCCGCGCGGGCGGCTCTGCGCGGCCGGGTTCCTGCAGCTGGGTAGAGACCCCCCCTCCCTCTCCCCTCCTCCTTCTCGCTGCACCCCCGGCGCCGCAGCGGGCCAGGCCGGGCCGCGCACTGCGATCCGCCGCCATGCCGGCCTCGGTGCATGCATGAGGGACGTCGCCGCGCTGGTCTTTGCCGCCGCCGCCATGGAGGAGCCGCCGCCGCCGGGGAGGTCAGTACCCAGCGCTGCCAAATAGGGAGCTACGTTTAGAGAGCGGCGCCGGCCGCCCGCTGCCAGGTTGTGGTGCGGGGCTGGGGTCTGTGAGTGCTGGCTGCCCCGCCTGCACTGCGGGGGTGTAGCCTGCCTCGCCCGCCGCCGCCGGGGCACGGCCGGGCACGGCGTCAGGAGCGCTGCTTGGCTGGGGCTGCATTTTTAACCTTCCTACCCCCCCCGGTCCCTTCACGGTGCAAAAGCTCTGGCTGCTGCTGCTGCTTCAGCGCTTCTATAAAGCGCCCACCGAATGAGAAAGTGCTTCGATAAGAAATCTAGTGGCTGCGGTGGGTAAGGCAGTGTTTTGTGGGCGCTTTGCAATTAAAAACAAATCGTTTCCTTCCCCCCTGGTTGAGCAGCAGGAGCAGACGGGTGTTTCTGGGGCACTCGCAAGGCTAGCTCTCGGGGAGAAGTTTTGCCGGCAGTGAGGGCCGGAGCCGGTGGTTAAGAAGCGTGCAGAGAGGAGGGGGAGTAGCTGTTGGAGCCCCCCGCGAAGCTGACAAAGCGTGACCTATGCTCGTTGACTTGTGAACTGCAGTGATAAAAGCACTGCCTTCTAGAAGGGTGTCTCGTGTTTATAGCAGCCGTGATTAAAACCAGGTAGTTAGGTTCTCTCTGGCACGCGATAAAACAGCAGGATCTTGGAGTATCGCTCCTGGCAACGTTGCAATTGATATTTGTCAGAAGACCCAGGTTTTTTTAAAAAAAAATCTTCTACAAAGAGGGCTAGCGCTGTGATGCCTCAAGCTTTTTGCAACTGCTGTTACCTCCTGAATGTGCTGACCTGCGGATTGGCTTTTTGCAAGTCTCCATCTGTGCCCTGCTGAGAGATGGGGATGCAAATTACTTCATGGTTTAGTGTTTCCAACTGGCTGTAGAAGTGTTGCATAAGTCTAAGTTATTAATTCTCTGGCAATTATTTCTCCTTTTAAAATAACATCCTGTTGATGCACTTCACTTCTCACTAGGAGGCATTCAGGAAACGTTTTTTAAAATGCTTGTGTGATCAATTAGTACTGTAAGGCAATAGTCAGGTGTATTGTATTCCAGGTGTGCTGTGCAAAAACGCTTCATGCTGTCACATTCCTGAGATCATTCTTGGATATTGCAAGCTACTGTTTTGTACTGATACTGTAAAAGGGAAATGGTGATGCACTCCGGTTTGGATCAAGGCTATGGAGTTGAACAATGTCTGTTTGAGTTTTCATTAATGTATTTTAATGATTTGTTTTTCTTGTCATGAGACTGTCAAAACTGGAAGGTATATAACAGTTAATTAGATTTAACAGAAATATTATGAAATACAAATGCTAGTAGGGCAACTGAATTCGTAACCTTTCAAGTTCCTTTTTACAGTATCTTCAAAGAGTAGTAGTGCAGGTTAAGCAAAAAATGATTTCAAATTAAGCTTGTACAACAGCGTGACCCTAGACCTGGGCTGTCTTCGTGTGGAAGAGTAATCTGCAGTGCTTGAATGGAAAACACCCAGGCATTTCCTGTCTAGGGCCATTTCTGACCTCTGCTGGATTCTGCTCATTAAAAGACAGTTTATATGAGTCGGATGTGGGTGTGGATAGTGTGGTGGCAACTTTACCCAGCAAATGAAAATTGAATTAGTTATTTCAGAGTGAGCTGGTGGGTGGGAAGGAAATGTCTCAAAACAATTAGGTAGCCTTTATTTGTGTAGGGTAATGCATGTACTCCACTGTGATTCACTTCTGTGTGTACTTTGCGTATCAACTTCACATCTGCTTTAGAACAGAACTGCTTCTCTGGCTTTATGTAGTACTTGCTTTTTCTTAAAAGTAATGCAAGAGTAAAGTATCTGAAGCTTTTTCAACATGATTAAAATTGATTTAAACTTTGGAATTATTAGGTGTTCATTCTTCCGGCTGTGAGGTCAGAATCTTGTTGAAATCGGTGGGATTGTGTGCAGGCTTGAGAATTTGAATCCATTTGGTGGCTGATAGCTTCTACTCTGGTTTGTAGAGTATGAGTGTGTTCTTATGATGAGGAGTTCTTCTGGCTAGCACTGAAGTGCATTGGTATAATGCATTCTTTTTAATTTAAATTTAATTCTGTTGGAGAAGTACTCAGTCGTTCTCATTAGCAATACACCTACATTTGTTTAAAAACGAAAGTTTATTGATTTATTGTTGTGAGACAGCCTTATGTGTTGGAAGTCTGTTTGTGTAAGGATTCTGTGTCTTGTCAGAATATAAATGCAGCTGTAAATCTAAGGCAAGCATATGATATATTCATGGCTTTTTTTTTCAAAAAAAAATGCAGTCCTTAGTCCAAAGGATTTGATTGAGAATCCCTCTCCAAAAGCAGACTGTGTTTCCCAGGTCGTCTGTTCTTTCTTGAAACCTATACTTCGGAGTGAGGTGAGAGGGGAGGCAGCTCTAAACTGAAAAATACTCAGGGAACCTGTGAGCAGATGTCTCCTATTTTGAGATAGGATTGCACTTGGACATTGGACAGCCTGCAGTGGTTATGGATAAATGAAAAGATACTATTAAAAACTTTTGGGAAGAATTCACATTTAGGTATCAATCCTTATAACAAAGCAAACCAAAAGTTTTCAAGGTAAGATGTTTCCACCTAGATAATTTAGAATGCTAATTAAAACAGGTACCTGTTTGGTGCCTATAGGCTTTAAATTTTCCAAGCCCAATTTTAGGCTTTCCCAAGAATTTTTTGGCACAAAATCTACTACAGAGAAAAATGAGGCCTTAAGCATTTCTGCTGTTGGGATGGCAATTTTGGTGGCACTGCAAAGGCATGAAGAGCCGTAGGGCTACTCTAACTTGTGCCTTGATTGCTTGTAGCCCTCTTTTCTCCTGGCATGCAGCCAGTGCAAGGAGTGAAGCAAGGCTATGAATAAAGTGGGACAGAATTGTGAATAATGTGGAGGCTTCCTCTGCTCTGGGGAATTTTTCAGTGGTCTGTTTATGAGATTTGTTGGCTCTATGATGACAGTGAATTAGGCTGTCAGTCTGCAGCATCTGTTGTTTGGGGGAAGCCTGAGGTCATGTCATGAACTGTGCTCAACCTATTTTTCTGTTGACTGTATGACTGATAGTATATCAGCAGTGAAAGAGTTTAAAATTATTGTATTAACTTAGGATCATAGCTTCAGTGGGAAAAATGATTTAAGTGTATAGTTTTACCACCCTTTTTTTTTTGGTCATTATTTTTTCCATGCATTTAAGAGGTAAGATGTAATCTCTGTGCTTCGTGTATTGCATTTTCTTGTTTACATGTGCAAGACTGGGATGAATGACTGATTGCTCCACCTACGCACAAACACACACGAAGTGCTAGTTGAGATGTCTTTGGCATTTGTAGCAGCAAGGATTAGTCTGCGTTGTGTGGCTGCTTGAGTTGTTTTTATGTCTGTTAATTAGTGCTGTCTGTGTCAAGGTTGGTTTTACTATTATGTAAGCTAGTGATATTGGCCCTTGTGGAATGCAAACCATGCTGTGATGAAAAACAGATCTACTGAATTTAAAGGAAAAGGTAAGGGGTTTTTTATTTTAGGGAGCGAATTGAGATTTTTAGAGGCTTATAAAGATTTGGCTTCCATGGCAACCACATTTCTTGAATTATATACAAACCATTCTATTAGACTGCATCTAAAATAGATTTAGCTGACAATTGTTTTTTATACTACCCACTGCTAGTCGAATAGTATGTTGACCACTGTCAGCACAGGAAGATATGGTATCTCGGCTCTTGTTTCTTCAGCTGTGTGGTTGGATTTGCTGTTGTATATGCTGTTTATGTTTGCAGGGCTATTACTTCCCTTAAGTTTTCTTCTTTTCTCAAGTGTTAACTGCATTGATGTTATGTTTAGCTTGTAATCTGTTAGCTAAATAATTTTTGAATTTTTAAAAATAACTTAGAAGCTTATTCATTTAAAGAGCTGAGAATTGTCCCATGCTCATCCTTGGCCGACTGCAAACATAAAGCCAAACCGGAATGTTTGCTCTTAACACCTGAGTTTGAGTTGTCAAATGTTTGAACCCTGTCTGTAAAATCACATCAGCTTGCCATGAACCTTGATCAGGTTTATTCTGGATCTAGACAAGATGGGTTATAACTGTATTGCCCTGATGAATGTCTCCTGCTGTCACGAGGTAGAAGGAGGAAACTCATTCTGTTCCTTCTGTGTCCTGCTAACATTTAATGGTATTGACTGTTGTGTGTTGCTTTCTAGTGTGGTATACACGTACGATTTATTCTGGCCTCGGCTGATGTGTGCTGCTCGTTTACTTGCTGATGGCTTCTCCGAGAGCAGTATTTGTAAAGGTTTTTACCATTTTAGCTATGAAATATCCATCCAGTAAGTGATAACAAGGCCACAGTTACATACGCTTCTGTTACTTCCGAGCTGCACTGTAGAACCTCTCCGTGGGCACGTCCATTGAGCATTTGGGATGCTCCAAATAGTGCAGAGTACTGCAGCTCCATTGCATTGCCTGGGTTTTCCAAAGGTCATTTCCAGCATCCAGTGCTTAGGCACAAGCTTCCACTAAAAACATATTTAACTTTTAATGCTTCACCTTCAGGGTTCTTGTAGACTTTGACTTCATTTAAAAGATGAACTGAAACTTTGGGATCAAAACCAGTTGGTAGCTTTTTCTTATCTATGAATGGAACTTTCTGCCAGAAGAGTAAAGTTTGTGCATGGGAGAGTGGGGGAAGAATGGCTGTTACAGATCTTATTATCTTTTATCCTAGGTCTGTGTTTTTCCCAATTTATCATTGTTATATATGATATATTTATAGTTGAGCCTAGCAGCCTAACACTTTCTGTCATAGTATCTCTTTTCCCAGTAGTATGTAACTCTTCCTGGTGTGGCTTAAATTTTCCTGAAAATCCATCCAGATTTGTTAGTATAGATTTTTCATAAGTAGTTATTAATTAAATATACTTTATTTTTTGGGTGTGTAGCTTGAGACCTTGGGATCTGATTTGTGCAGGTGCCAAGAACTTAACTGCAGCACTTATCCTTTGGATTTATGCTGTGCTGTGTAATGCTCAACCATCTTTAGTGATGAAAACATATTTCAGAGCTCCTCATTTAAAAAAAAAAAAGAAAAAGTGCTGTTCTTGAAAATTTCAGTTTAAAAAATATTTTTTCCCAGAGATGAGTTAGGATATAGTTGAGGTTGAAAAGTAGCACTAAGGATGAAGCATGGTGACTGAAACCAATTAATACTTTGACGTTAGTTGTTCTGAGGCATTGAAGAGAAGAGAGCTGGATACTAGCTGGGCTGGGTGAAGCTCTCTTAGCTCCTGTTTCTACAGTTCTAACCTTTGGTCCATTTGCAGCCTCACCTGGTAGGCTTAAATGTGGATGTGGAAACCTGACAAACCCATCAGCATTTTCACACTTTTTTTACACGTTATAGGGCAATGTCAGAATTAATAGCTCTGTTCTTTCTTATTGAAATAACATACAGCATAGTTTTAATCAAATAATCTGTTTGTGAATGGGGGGGAAAAAGCTCAGAGCTGAATGTACATGCATATTCTGTAAATGCTATTATGTCATAATCCAAATTTGCATGAAAATTTATAATAATCCAAGATGGAAAAATTAGTTAACCTTTCCCTGTTTCCAAATTTATTAGTAAAAAAGAACAGGAAGTTCTGATTATTATTTTTCTGACATGAGAACATGAAGAACTGCCAAAACTGTTAAGAGCTCTGTTTTATGTATTTTTTATACTTATTTCTAGTTGGTGTAACTTGCAGAAGAAAAAATACTTCCTTAGATAATTTAAATAGGTCTCAATAGCTCTTATCTCTGCTTGCAATAAAAAGATATGATGAATACTGATTTGCATTTTGCTTAATTTATTT
>VYZW01054373.1:10791-21061 GCA_013401315.1 Balaeniceps rex | reverse complement strand
TTGTTTGACGATTTCTGTCTTTTTGAAGTTTACCACATTTTTATAGTCAGTCAAAAGGTTCTTCAATGCCTCTCCGCAGTTTCAATAGCCTTTGATACATTTTTCTGTGACTCTATGTCTTTCTGTCATAAATATAATAATCAAGCACTTAGAAGCTTCTGCCCAAGAACATAGGAGAATTTTGGGAAAAGTGTCAAGGTGTTAGTAATTTACAAAACTGACTGTGGTAGTTTCCGGATCTTGAGAAGCAGAAGATTTTGTTTGAATTTCTCTCCTGAAATAAATGTTGCTAGTCAGTACAGTAGTGCTGTAAGGAACTTTGTAATGGGGGAACTGGCTACTGTCAGACATGTGCTTGAGGTCTACTGTAGAAATGAAGTGTGTTCACACTTGCTGGGTCCTTCTGTCCTAATTAAACAGCTTAATTGAGAGTTATCAAGGGGGAAAAGATGTCATTGGGAATCAATTAAAGATTAACTGTTTAGCTCTAAGCTTTATATTCGTCTTTTCCGCAATAATGACTTTTTTTTCCCCTTGTAGATTTCTGCAGAAATAGTGGTTGGTCTATCACAGTGAAGTCTTGCTACAAACCACTGTTGATCTTGCAGCAGAAATACTTGCTTTGTACTTCTCTCAGGCCTTAGCTGATCTGGGATTTATCGTACTTGGTGCTTAACCGTTAGCAGGGCTGTTGTAGCGTAAACCTGTAGTTTGCAAGCAGGTGGCAAGATATAGGTCAGGGCTTCATAGCAGCGTTGTGTGTTTGCATTTGTGCAGCTATGCTACAGGTTAGTCTTCCAAGATAAACAAGGCGTAAATAGTGAGCAAAGCATGGCTATTACAGGGCTACTGTTACATTCTCACTATTTACTAATGAAGTTTTAGTGTTTCTGTAGTTATTTCGGTGTTGACAAGTCCTTGTTCATAGGTTAATTTGTAAATAAGCTACTGGAATTATGTAATTCAGTCAGTTCTTGGTAGTGATGCAGGTATTACCTTAAGTATCTTCCTGCCCAAGTATTTTGCTTTTATCATTGCTGCAGGTAAAAACTTGCATTGGTTTTGCAGCTGACCCAGACTAGAAATTGCTATTCTCATCTCCTAACAATCTTCTCTTCCCCCCCCGCCTCAGCTAGGAATATCTGCCATATGAAACTTGCTAGCATAACATTAAGTACATGTGGCTGCCTAATCAAAATTAAAGGGGTTGAAGTTGGAAAAATGCTGCTCACAAAGACATTCCAGCTAAGCCGGACTGTTTCGGCAGCACCAGTGAAGAACCAGAGTTGGTACTTTCAGTTATACCTGTGCATCTTGGGGGCTGGTGACTTCTGGCAAAGTGTCAATGGAAAGCAGAAGGGACGATCATCTTCTAAATTGCTTCAGCTGCAGCCAGAAGAGAGTGACTGAGCACACGATTTCACATTACACTCAATGTGTTGGAACAGCAGGTTACTTCCCCCTGGTCTCTGCCCAGGAGGAAGCCAAGCTCCTCCACTGCATTCATTCTGGATCTAGCAGTCATGCGTCTGTAGAGTTTTCACTTCAGGTTATTGATCTGATGGGTAACTGATGCACCAAAAAATTAATGTGTTTCTTTCCTCATCAAATTGGTGACTGAGTTCACATGACTGTTGGCTTCTGTGCAGAGGGGGCAGGCATGTGCAACACGGGAGACAAAAGGTGCACTGGAACAGGTTCCCCTTTTTGTGTTAGCTTAATGTGACTATAGTTTTGGTCATTTCTGAGGCTTTTTACTTTATCCTTGTAGAAAATTGTGTGAATAAGCTTAATTACATTTCATACTTGATTTAAAAAGTTTTGTAATATTACTTCATGTTTTTGTGCTCTTACAAGCTTCTCTGCTATAAGCTGTTCTAATGAAAACTTAGATTCTGTAAAAATATGCATCTGCAGACTTACTTGTTGAAAGATGCAAGTGCTTTTTGTCAGTTAGCGTCAGCAGTAAATGGTAAAATTACTATCTCTAGGTAAATCCCCCCTGCCCTGCCCAAGTGCCACTTTTTTTCCCTAGCATGCTGGTTGTTCATTCCTAGACTATAGAGACAACTGATCACATACCCTGCTTTCCCCTGATTCCTCTGGGAGGAAAAATGTAGCTATGTACAGCTGAATTTGAATTCAAATATTTCTTAAAACTGAAATTGTTATGCTGGTACTATTTATTCTTTAAAACATTAGTTTGAAATACTTAGTTGAAAAGCCTGAGATTGCTGCCTTAGGATGTTGTTTTAAGATGACAGCATGACAAAATATTTTTTCCTTTCCTCAGATTACTTCCAGGCATTATCTTTAGCATCTCTGTCTCCTTCAGACTTTCTTCTAATTTTAAGATAAGTTTCAAGTTTGTTTTTTCCTATTCATTTTAGCCTTGACATTGGTGTGCCTTACATAATATCTGCTTTTACGGTTAGAGAAATCGATGAAAGGTTGAATGTGACCCTCATAAATATTTATGTCTTGGCTTTCAGAAGAGATGGGAAATGGATGCATTTAACTAGATAGGCTTAGCCACCTCCTGTAGAAAGGAAGAATAGTGTAGATGTAAGGGTGATCATAGGGATACGCAAATTGAGTTAGAGAAGCGTGCTTGAAAAACAGGTCCTGAGAAGTGAAAGGAGTTAGCAATATTGCTTTTTACTTAACAACTGAACGAAGAGTTGCAAGGGCAACAAGTGCTTTAGAGAACAGTGTTTTTATTTTGTGCTTCCTCCCTGCCTTTTTTAATACAGCCTTCATACCAGAAGAGGTGATACTCTGAAGTTCCCCTTTTCCACTATGAGATTGCTGTTAGGTGTTTTTCTGCCAGGCTTTATTATCAAGTTAAGTTATCCAGATGACTCTCTTCTAGAGTAAAGATCCTTGTGAGCTGGAAACTTGGAACACCAAAGCTCGTTACTGTTCTCGCCTCCAGCTCAAAGTTGCTTTCAGTGCTTTCTGTTCTGCTGGTGGGATGTGGCATGGGTCTGTGTGCTCTTGTTCTCTCTAAAATTTGGGAAGGTGGCAGGTAACAGATACTCCTTCCAGTTTCTTACCCAAAACCATGAGTATTCATTTGCCAAGCAGTGATATTTTCCAAAAGTAATAATTTTTTTTTTTTCTCAGGAGGAAGCTGATCCAGGCCTTAATAGAGACGCAGTGCTTTTTCCAAGTCTAATTGCATTCGCCCTTCATAATTTGAAGACTTTTCTGTTCTTACAAAATTTTTACACTAGAATAACTTTAAGAAGGACTGTATCTGCAATTTATTTTCATGGTAGTGATTCTTGTTCAAAAAAAATCCCCCGAACTTGGTGCTTTCCTATAGCTTACCCAAATTATCTTAAGGATAACTAATTAAAAAGCCAGACATATCCTTAGTTTCAAGTCAAATTTAATTATCCTGTTAAAAATCTTATCAAGTATATTACCAAGTTTGTACCAGTAAGTCCTATTAATATGTTGGCAGCAATCAGAAGTTATTGGTGACTAAGATTTAACATTGACTGCTCAGAAATGCTGAGCTCAGGCATACAAATTCAAATATGAATACAAGGTCAAGTATCTTCATTACTGTATGTCAGTATTAGCTTTTAATGTGAACAAGTTTTTTTTACTGTCTCTGGAGGTATAGTCACAATAGGAATACGTGACATGTACACCATTTAAATGTCCATGCTAGTCACAGAATATTCACATCTTGCTGTTCATATCTTGCTAACCAGGCTATTTTTTTCCCCCTCTGTAAGCACTGTGCCAGATTTATACAGGATGTATTTAGCAAAAAATAGTTTTATTTGTACAAACTGTGAGCAAATTCCTGCTGCTCTGTAATAAAAAATAAAATAATGAAAAAAAAAACAAACACCCAAGATTTTTTCTTGCTTTTTACTGAAGGCTTCCTTGGAATTGCACTTACAGTCCTTCCTTGACGGTTTTTTGTTACTTTCTTTTGCTGCCCTTACAGCAGTTTGTAATAACTGCTTTGAATGCAATAGCTGCAAGCACTTACTTGTAGCATTCACAAATGTAGCAGATCTTTAAGAGAAGACTGTATGTGAAATTGGATTCATAGTCCTTTCTGCTTTCAGTTCAGGAACTTTTCAGAACAAAGTCCATTTATTTAAGCTTAAAGCTTCCCTCAGAACAGGAAAATTTTAAAAGGTGATTAAAGATAGGAGTGTGATGCTTTCATAATGTTGGAATGTAACACTAGGAGTTTACACCAGATAGGAGTCCTGTACATTAGCAGAACTTCGTTTCATCTTAACTTGTTTTCCTGATTAGGTTGTCTAATCCTCAGTCTTAGTTTCCCAAAGTGTTACAGGTTGACTAATGAAGTTTCTTCCTTGTGCTGTTGGTCCAGGAGTACTGTCATGTTCTCCTGTGCTATGCAGATAAAACTAAAGTTGGTACTGCCCCACAGAAGCTAGAGCTGCCGACTCCAGAGTTGCGTTGTGTGTGGTGTTCAGCAGCTCTAACTGGATACCATTTTGTTTTTCAGTTTTAGCAGCTGGCAGATGGTTACCTAAAAATCCTGTTTGCTCTTTGTGTTACCAGCAGCTGTGGGATGATGACAATTCACAGTTATGTTCTTGTCAGAATATTGTTTATCTTTGAAATAGAATGGTTGCAACTACATTTAGGGAGAGCTACCTTAGCTTTAAAAAGATTTGGTTGGCAATGTGTAGTGCCTATGTTTTCTGCTACCTTAGCTAATTGACAATATACATTACTAAGAACAGGCTAATGAGGCTTTGACTTGCTACATACTTTAATTATCAAGCTGAATCCCTGTTAAGGAGCATATATTTGAAAAATAGACACTTTGCCTTTAAAACAAAGGCACTGAGTGTCAAGAACAAGTACTTGGTAATTCGGTTGTGGACCTTGTACAGATCTTGAGTTCTCTGTATAGAAGTGGCATGGTGCCATAGGAAGTGTTGAGAAAGAGCCTTACTGATGTGTGAGTGGTGTAATGTCTTTGAAACTGCAGAAGCTGTTTACAGCAGCAGCTTGTGGAGCACGCAGCTTCCGAACTGTAGTGGTGGGTGATTATCCTGGCTACTCCACTGTAGTTGCCTAACTCAAATTTATTGCTATGTGCTTCTAGTCCAATCAGTTGACCTCTACTATTCTGATTCCCAGCAAGCTTTTAGGCTGCATGTGGGATGATAAGCAGTAGCTGAACCTGAGTTAATTATGTAATACATTCGAACTCCTGCTTATGAGGATCAAGGGTAGCTGATATAAAGGGAAGACTAAAAAATATGTTTCCCGCATATAGCTGTCACAGATTTTAGCATGACGTCTTCTTATTGGTTGTTACAAACTTTGAAAGTTTGAATAATGCTTCAGTAAAGTGCAAAAAGTTTATACTGGTTAAAAATCATACTCTTCAGTGTAACTTTAGCCTACTTAATTTTAACATGTCCCCATGTGATCTTCAGTGGTCTTTTCATTTGTGAATTTATTTTTAATGATAAATGATTCATGGCCTTCATCAATAGCAATTTTTGCTTCCTGTCCTGCTGCTTCAAATTTCATACCTCAGTTTGGCCCCCCCCCCCCTTATTTTTGTTTGCAGGCCTTTGAAAATCTAGAATATTTATCTCTGTTTTCATAACTGAGCTGGAGTTGTAGATACATTGCTAACACGTTGACTCAGTTTAAAAAAAAAAACAAAACAAACAAAAAAAAACCCCAAAAAACCCCCCAGAATAAATAATCCTGTTGTCATCTACATATGCAAATCAAAGAAATTCTGTATTCTGTCTTTTCAGATTCTGGTTGAAAAGCACCCTGGTGTGACATACATTAGTTGCTTGTTGGAAACATTCTTGGTTTTTATTTTTTTGTTGCATTTCAGAGCTGTGAAGGTGTGTTGTTTTTTTTCTTACAGTACTGCTCTTGCAACTTTCCCTGTATTCCTGATTTATGCATCCTGGCTACAGTCTCTTCTATATTACTAGGGTAAAATCGATGAGAAGCGTTTTGGTCATTAAAATTGAGGCTGGGAGCAGCCTGTAAAGAAACTGATGTGAAAACTATGCACTTCCAGTTTTCCTCGTAAGCGTTGGGTTTAAACTGTCCTTGGCAAATAGTAACTTCAGTTGTCATGCTTGTAGTTTTCACTTTTTGGGTGTATGCCTAATTAAGATTAGGATGGTTTTCACTGGCTGTGGGGGAGAAAACCTGCAGTTCTTGGTAGCAAACAACAAATTAGCTTTGATTAATGTTTCCCAACTCTGGTTGCAACAGTATTTAGGAACCAACAATTCTGTGGAACAACGGATACTATAATCTGATTTAGGTTTGTCGGCAGTGCATTTTATAAGTTTGCAGATTTAATTAGTCTTTAGTTCATAAAAGTAAATAGCACACGAACATTACAAATGCTATGCCAGTAATCTGTTAAAATTGTAACTGGTTTTAATACCAGAGGGTTCCTGCTGATGATCATATATGTTTGGTGTTGTCTGGATGAGAAAAATTGGTACCAGCATGACTAAGCTGATGTAGTTGCTTTAGTTCAAACCCTATATATATAGTGCATTGTTGTACAATATGGGTTTCACTGGTGAAACTGAGTCTTTGTGTTCACTGGCGTTGACTTGAGCTCTAAGTTGAGATACAGTCTTTGCATACAAACCCTAAACTGAGCATGCTGTTTTAAACTTGATTTGCAACCTGTGCCTTCCTCCCTCTAAGGAGAGGGAGCCAGCTCCAGTTAGATCATCTCATCAGCTACTAACAAGAGTAGTTCTGTAGATTGCTGTTTTGTGATGTGACTTCTAGTGCTGCATGTTTTGTGATAAATCTGCTATGGTTTTTAACAAATTAAAGAACAGTTTACTAAATTACCCAGAAAAAAAAGTGTCTGAATGTTAAGTCAGTCATACTGGATCCCACTGTATAGATATGTATGTAATTCAGGTGTGAGATCGGAGGGTGTTCTGAATACTTTTGGACTCCATGCCCTCTCATCAGACATAGCAAGAAACAAATAAGGTAGTGACTGCTGAGGAATGAACCAGCTTATGGTCTATAAAGATCAGCTCATTCAACCTGGTGAAGAGGTTTAATTGTTATACTCTTAAAAGAGGTTACTCACTTAAAACCAGAAGGAAAACAGTGTTTTCGCTGGTCTTTTATAATGAGGTAGCTTGTCCTAGTTTAAAACTGCCTTGGAACTGAGACCTAATGCGAGTGCCGCAGGATCCGCTCTGCCAGGCCCCACAAGAGCATCAGCACCCCACCCTGTGCCTTGCCAGGCCAGTGAGATCACTGAAAAAATAAATAGTTCCATAAGCACTGGAACTAATGACTTCTTGTTTCATGTGGTTTAGTCTCTTGTGGTTGATTTGCTTTTGGCAAAATCAGAGGGGCGTGCTCTGCCTCAATTTTTTTCTGTAGTAGGGCTGTTTGCAAGAGTTCTCAGGAATAAAATTTTTCTGGTGTCCAAAAAGATGTAAACTTGTGTTCTGCATTTACAAGATCCTTTTCTGTTATTTGTCACCTGTTTTCACGAGATCTGTAGGAACAAATTAAGACAACTTTGTTATATTTGGCCAATAGTGGTTAATTAAATCAGATTGTTAGAAGACACACAAACAGCATGATTTCCCAAGGCAAGAAAACTAGGCTAAAAGTATTGGTGATTCTGTGTGGTTGTCATTATGGCCAAATTTGCTATAGGGCTCTCAGACTACAGGTGGTGCTACGGTACAACCCGAGTCATTTTTCTTAGGTAACCTCTAAAGTTTATCTACAATAGTTGGTGAACTTGCCTGCTACCTTCTCAAAGCTGTAATGTGAGAAGAGTAATTTCACACACTAAATGTTTCCATGGCTTTGCAGAGAACATAACTGTTCTGCATGTTAAGGTATTTATTTCTGTTTATAGCTAAAGGCAAAGAAAAAGTACAGTATCTGATTTTTTTTGGTGTTTTTTTTTTTTTTTCTGTTAGCCTTACTGCTATTCTACTGGCTGGCGGTATTCTGGCATATTTCTTCCTGCAGACACTCAGACTCGCTCCACCAGAGCATGAGTAGCATTCCTCGTCTGCCTCAAAAATAGTAGCAAGTAAAATGTTGTGTTTGATTCAAGTGAAATTGAAGTTACCAGGTACTTATGCTAGTCTTGCCCTGTCTGATTTAGGTCAAATGTTTCTTTGCCTCCATATCTTTTACCAGAGTCAAGATGGTGTTATTTGCATGCCTGCTTCAGAAATAAAATATATGAGGGGATGGAGGCAAACTGCATTTTTTCCCCTCCTCCAAGCTAGAGTGGTGCATGTTATCGTCCCAGATGTATGTTAAAGCAAGAGAGCTGCACGTATGGCACCAGTAGTGAGTGGTGGTGATGAGAGGACTGTGCTGAGGTGATGGGTTCCATATTCTGGGAGAAGGCAGAGGTCTTGGTATCGCTTTGAGCTCCAGCTAATCCATGGGATTCGATTAGTTAGGGACTTGTTTTGGCCTTGGAGTCCTCTCTTCCTCCTTCCCTTTTTCTCCCTCCTCTATATTTACCCTGGGTAGATAAACATCAGATGGGTATAAAGGGATAGTGAGAGAGGTTAAAACCCTGTCTTGCTGCCATCTACTTTTCCCTGAAGCCTGAATTGACCAGAGGATTTCATTATTTTGTGGGGCTTTTTTAACATTGTGAAGAATTCAAATGATATGTTATTGGTGGGGCAATGATACAGTTCACAGATTGTCTTAAAATAGTTTGTTTCTATGTGTGAATTTGAAATTTCCTAGTATGTCAGTGAGCAGCATAAAATGTACTGAAGTTTGGTTGTTCACAGCCTGAGAGTAATTTCGTTGCTGTGTGTCACTTGATCGTGCAGAGGAGATCCAGCTATTAGTGGTATTGTGCCCAACTGCCACTCTACTGAAGTAATCTTATTTGGTGGGACAGAGGGGGTGTCCAGCAGGAGGGAAAGAGTATCTGACATGATTACTCATTTATTGTATTTGTCATATTTTATTTTTAAAGCAAGTCCTAATATAAGAGTGCACACGTGCCCCCCATCGTGGTTGTTTTACATCTGACCTCTTCTTATTAGAGGAAGCTGGCACTGAGTTTACACATGAAAACCGATGGCTTTTCTTCTTTTTGCCACGTGAGTTTACAAATAGATCAGCTCTGGTGTTGGCTTAGTGGGCAATTGTATGAGTGCCAGAATTGACTCAAAAGAAAGGCTATAGGAGTTTCTGGCTGGGGAGAAGAGGAGACCGAAATCATAGCAGTCTGGACTTTGATTGTCTTGTTCTGCAATGGAATTGTGCCATTGCTAGGGTTAACTGTGTGATACTACGCAGTTGTTGTTTTGTTGGTGTGTTTTTTTTTTTTTTAAAAGGCCTGTTCCTCACCGAAGGAAAAAAAGTTACACCTTTTTCAAAGTTTTATCTTTGAACAATTTAAATCAAAATAGTTTAGAATTTTGGAAAATTACAAAGACAAGTCAGCATTTTTTAAAATAATGAAATGTTTTGTAATACTGTATGTAATTCTGCTCTACAATGTTTGCCGCTACTGCTAGATATAATAGCAATGAAAAGCCCTACTTGGGGTTGGAAAGCTATTGTGCTGGACTCTGGGCTGGCATAGGTACTAGTCCTGCAGACACACATGCTCTCTGTTGAATTCAGTGATGTAGCATCCAGTGTTTAAGCTGACCATCTAGATTTGCAGTTTGAAGAACATATATAGACAGGGAGGTGATTCAAGACAGCCAGCATGGCTTCACCAAGGGCAAGTCCTGCCTGACTAACCTAGTGGCTTTCTATGGTGGAGTAACTGTATCAGTGGACAAGGGAAAAGCAATGGATGTCATCTATCTGGACTTCCAAAAAGCCGTCGACACAAGTCCCCCACAACATCCTTCTCTCTAAATTGGAGAGATATGGATTTGATGGGTGGACTGTTCGGTGGATAAGGAACTGGTTGGATGGTCGCATCCAGAGGGTAGTGGTCAACGGCTCGATGTCCAAGTGGAGACTGGTAACAAGTGGTGTCCCTCAGGGGTCCGTACTGGGACCAGTGCTCTTTAATATTTTCATCAACGACATAGACAGCGACATCGAGTGCACCCTCAGCAAGTTTGCAGATGACACCAAGCTGAGTGGTGCAGTTGACACGCCTGAGGGACGGGATGTCATCCAAAGGGACCTGGACAGGCTGGAGAGGTGGGCCTGTGCAAACCTCATGAGGTTCAACAAGGCCAAGTGCAAGGTCCTGCACCTGGGTCGGGGCGACCCC
>VYZW01054372.1:62588-81603 GCA_013401315.1 Balaeniceps rex | reverse complement strand
TGTGATTAGTGAGTGCATAATAATGAGTATAGTTATTATCTAAGGTTAAAAAAAAAAACCCATGATGATAAAGATAAGCAAAATTCAAGGAAGAGTAGACTGAATGCCCTGTTTGTAAGCACTAAAAGCATTTGCGTCTCACATGGTAACAACATATTCATTAACATCTCTGTCAGAAGACAGAATTCTAGAGAGGAGCTGTGGACTAATAAGCTGGATACCTTCAGAATTGCCATATAAATTACATGGTAAATAAATTTTTATCTTTAATGAACCTCATTGTCTCCTGGAAAACTGAATCTTTAAACATGCTTATTAGCCACCATTGTTACTTAAAAGTAACAATGAACGTTCTCAGTAGCCCTTTAATGAATATTATTTGACAGGGAACAGAGGCAGCTGCGGAAACTTTGTCAGAGGAGAAAACTAGTGAGACGATAGATCACATTTGCTAAACTCACCTGTATTTAGGGTCTATATGTTCCAGACTGAAAAAGTTCAGTTGTAATCAATGCAGCTTCATTATATTAATTTTGTTTGGGTTTGATATAGCTTTTCTTCTTAAAAAAATATATTTTTTTAATTCCTCTCTCAAGTATAAACTACTTACTTTTGGAATGTTTTGTGTTTTATGTAATTCAGACACCTTTACTGGACTGATGCAGGGACTAATCGCATAGAGGTGGCAAAATTAGATGGACGGTACAGAAAATGGCTTATCTTTTCTCTGCTGGATCAACCAGCAGCTATTGCTGTCAATCCAAAACATGGGTAAGTACTACAGGACTTCCCAGAATTATTTTCAATCCTATTCAATACCAAAAAACCCTGGAATGGTNATTCATTAACATCTCTGTCAGAAGACAGAATTCTAGAGAGGAGCTGTGGACTAATAAGCTGGATACCTTCAGAATTGCCATATAAATTACATGGTAAATAAATTTTTATCTTTAATGAACCTCATTGTCTCCTGGAAAACTGAATCTTTAAACATGCTTATTAGCCACCATTGTTACTTAAAAGTAACAATGAACGTTCTCAGTAGCCCTTTAATGAATATTATTTGACAGGGAACAGAGGCAGCTGCGGAAACTTTGTCAGAGGAGAAAACTAGTGAGACGATAGATCACATTTGCTAAACTCACCTGTATTTAGGGTCTATATGTTCCAGACTGAAAAAGTTCAGTTGTAATCAATGCAGCTTCATTATATTAATTTTGTTTGGGTTTGATATAGCTNCCTGGAATGGTAAACTTTACAGGAAAGACTAAGGGAATGCTTTCTGGAGTTTCCCTTTACTAATGTTAGGAAATCTGTGTACATGGGAAAGTATTTTAGGGTTAGATTTCATATGGGTGCTTGTGTTGGTGACAACATGAGGTAGGTCAAATAAAAATCTCCTTTCTACAGTATTGTGTGCCCATTGAATTTCTCTGTTACTACTGAAATAGGGAAATTGTTACTACTGAAATAGGGAAATTGATGGGAATGTCTCTCTACCAGCTCCAAGCAATACAGACATAGCCTCCTTCACAGTGGAAATCAATGTAAGTGCACAGGTACATTCAACAGCTGTGCTTGCTACATCTTGTATTATATGATGGATCACCAGATATCAGAGTATGTGCTTCTCTCAGCTGGAGTAAAGCAGCATGGCTCCTGAAGTCACCTGGGCTCTGCAGCTTTATCATGACTGATGGATATTCAGTGTTCACAGTCATTTTTCTTCCACTGAGAATGAGAAGCTGTCATTAAACCCACCCTTTCTCCAAATCAGGACACAAGATGCAAACGTTCTTCTTTTGGTATTTATCTTCTGTACTTGAAACAAGCTTGTTCAGTGAACTCTCTGTGACTTTCCTGATCACATCTGCAAAACATAGGTTGCTGAACAGCTTTATGTTCCACAACTGTCCTGTTCCATTAAACTCCAAAAGATAATCATGGTGACCAAATTCTGAACCATATTAAATTCTGGTTCTGTCCTTTCAGGCTCATGTATTGGACTGACTGGGGAAGGCAGCCAAAGATTGAATGTGCCTGGATGGATGGACAACAAAGAAAAACTCTGGTCTCTGAAGACCTTGGCTGGCCAACAGGTCTTTCTATTGATTATTTGAACAATGATAGGATCTATTGGAGTGATTCTAAAGAAAATATTATTGAATCCATGAGACCTGATGGGACAGACAGAACCATAGTATTACATGGAGGTAAGAACTTATTATGCAATTAATATAATAGTAACCAAGATGTATACTAACAAGCACTTGGGCTTCACAAGTGGGCCTAGATTTGGGAGCTTTTCAAAGAGTAAGTCTATGTAGTGTTTTCTCCTCCTTTATAGAGGGATAAATGGCACACCAGGCTCAGAGCTCATGATGCCTAGTAACTAGATTCCCTGAGGGTAATTTACATGACCCAAATAGGGGACAATGAGGAAAATTGGATTATTGCTTTTTTATGTATATTATTAAGCAGTCTGCAGGTACGGTGGCTTGAAGTGGTCAGGCACATGAGGATTTGTATATATAGCTGCAAATGTCTTAAAATGAAAGGATTAGATGATACGGTTAAGCTGAAGAAGAACAGCAGTTTTATCACTCCTGCTGGAGATGTGCTTGCTGACAGTCTGTTGTTTGGTTCCTTTGAGAAGCAGGCAGTCCATATAGCCTTGATGTCTTTGAAGGCCATTTATACTGGATAGCTAAAGAACGAGGAGAAGTCTGGAAGAAAGATAAATTTGGAAGTGGAGAAAAAGTGAAAGTGCTGACCGTAAATCCGTGGCTTACTCAAGTGCGCATCTATCACCAGCACAGATACAATCAGACAGGTAGTAATCAGCATCCCGGTGAGCCATTCCTTGCTATGAGATCGAAGTTGATATTGATGTCTTCAAAGAGCTTAGTAATCTTCTGATAATGCATCATTCAGTATGTGATAATATTCATTTCTGAAAACCTAAAAATGGAATAGAGGCTGGCAAGTATTTTCTGCATACCCAAAGTGAAATCAACAGTGGAATACCACACACTGCTCTTTAGAGTCTCTTAGTTCTAAGTTATGATGCTGTCCTTTCTCTTCTTCCCTTCCATCATGGAGTTGTCATAGAGCTGGCAGTCACAATATGAATTTATCCTGGTAACATATGAAGTGCTGGCCACTTAATACTGCCTCCAAGAGGGATGTGACAGCTGTGTCAGCTGTGACATGTCCACAGTAATCACAGGGGAGGATATCCAGAGGAACATCCAGCATACCCCTCTTTAAAGGTGTTTTAGCTTTCAGAATCAGAAAGCTCCATGTTGCTTTGAGTTGTTCAGTTTGTTCTTGGTGCTATGCCAGCTCCCAACAACCATGGTCTCTCCCGTAAGAATGTAAGAAAGGGCAGAGGGAAGGTTTTCATATAAATATGGTATTTGGGCATCAGTTGTTTTAAAAAATGGATCTAGTCTTGTTTAAATTTTTGATGTGTGATATTATGAGATACACTACTGACTATGGAATTGCCCTGTCTTACCTCAGGAATATGCTGCATTGCTTCTTCAACTGCCTTTATCACTTTTTTTTCAGTGCCTAATCCTTGTAAAGATGTCTGCAGCCACCTCTGCTTGCTGAGACCAGGCGGGTACACCTGCACTTGTCCTCAAGGGACTCGATTCATAGAAGGCAGCAGCACAGGGTGTGATGCAGGTAGAATAATTTGTCAAACTGGAAATGAAAGCAAAGGAAGCTTTTCTTTAGAAATGCAATTGCATTACTGAATTAGAAATATGGAGGGATGAGCTAGATGATGTAATAGATGTTGGTAAGTCAGGACATCTGGCTTTTATTCTCAGCCATCACTGATTTGTCGTCGCCTTGTGCATTTCATTTAATGTCTTTGCATGTCATTTGTAAAATGGATATAGATATATCACTCCAGCCAGTCCAGACCCAGCTGCAAAATTGGTCACTGTTTCTGATTTTTGTTTTGAAATTCCAAAATATTTTATTTTCATTTTTTTTCAAATGCATTGATTTCAGAACTAGAGAATTTCTGGCAAATTATGGTTTACAATTATGTTTACAATTCTGCACAAGGTATTGTTTGATCAGTATAATAGAATACAACAGAAACTTGAAAGAAAGCTTACAGAACTCACAGTGTGAACAGAGATAACTTCTAGATAATTATCATATGCTGGAAAACCTTTTAAGCACTAGAATTTAGTGCTTGGTTGTTGCATTGCAGCAGAGCCCCCACAGTGCTTCCAGGAGCACCAATAAAATAGAATTGCTCAGCCTTTCCTGAGAAGAAAGAGCATACCACTGCAGGATTTCTATTTCTCTAGCTGAGAGTCTGCATTCTTAGCTTACAGTGATGTGGGTAGTAGCCAGATGGTCCTTGTACTTGTCCTTGCAACATATCTCTAATAAATTATGCTTTATAACATTATGCCTGGCATCGTTTCTATGGTTAATCTTCTCTGAATTCTCTTTTTTGCATTAAAAGAGAAAATGTCATAATTTTTTACACTGCCTTACCTCTAAATTACATTTTCTTAATAATTGTTAATGCTCTTTCCTATTTCTACATGGTGTGAGCTGCAGAAAGAGGAGCTAGTAATATGATGTAATAGTGAATGGAACTGTGCAATACACGGTTAAATTAGAGATCGATAACCTGTTAATTGCATTTGCTATTTGCTGTTTATTGCTCTGAGGACACTGCATTTGTTATTCTTTGCTGAAACTGATTTACATAAAATGTCCAGGAATTAAGAAAACTGTGCTTGACCTTATTTTGAGGAAAAAGAGGAACAGCAAATAGAATATACAGTACTGTTTCCATTTTTGAACTTCAGTATTTATCTTGACTTTAAGCAAATTTTTTAGCCAGTGAACTGTGACTGCCATAATTGACGTACTGATCAAACATAGCTTTTGTATATACATTTGGTTTATTTGGTCCTTTCCCCGTACTGCAGCTACTGAGAAACACAGCCTGTTAAGACCTCTGCATTTCCCCCTTTTGTATCGCATTTACTTGAAGGGAGTTTTACCTGTAAGGAATATTGTAGCAACAGACTTCCTCTGCCTCTGGCTGATAAAAATTTTATGACAAATGTATTATGATCTAACTTATCGGTGTAAGACAGACTGTCAAAGTCCATCCTTAATTTATAGCCTATAATGATGTCTAAGATCCAGGGCTTTTCCTATGTGAACTACACTTTTCTGACAGCATATCCTGAGCTCTTACTTGAAGGCTAGTACAACTTCAAGAAATTTCACTTTTTTTTTCACTTGACTCAGCATTAAATAACATCAGAACCTTTGTAGCTCTGTGTTTGGGCCAGCTCAGGCAGCACTGGCACCTCAGGGCTCTTGGAGTGCGGCTGAGACACTGGCATGATGAACAGGCTTCTGCGCTGCCTGGTGCCAAGCCGTCAGCCTGTGCTCTGTACTGACAGAAAACTGAGGACTTTGGGTTTCTCTCTTGTTCTCACTGTCAGGATGTATGAGAGTTTAGAGGGTCCTCCTGTATGCGCATTTCCATCCACTGCTTTTCTTCATAAGTAAATGCATCATGGTTTGGCCCTCTCTGTGCAACTTCAGCTGGTTAGATAGAAGAGGCTGGGCAAAGGAGATAAAGTATTGCTGCTTTCTGAATGGAGAGCTTTGAGGGGTGGTGGTGGGCTGCATTGCACAGGAAAAAGAAAGTGATGCGGCATACAGCTTTTGAGTTGTCTGTGCATACTTTCACTGAATAAGTCGTTATTTTCCGAGACAGGTTTTACTTCAATTAAAATGGACTAATTTAGCAGAAAAATAAATGTAAGAGCAACAAACGCATATGCTATTAAAAGCAAAGCTTCTGAAAAGTAGCCTGTGAATTTGCATACACAAGTTCTGTAGAGATAAAAAAAAATACTCTATGGTAGTATTTCTTTTGTTGAAGATGTCTTGATAACACATATGTGGCTTTTGAATTTTGCAGCTATTGAATCCCCTCCCACAATGCCACCAGCATGCAGGTGCATGTATGGAGGAACATGCTATATAGATGAAAATGGTCTTCCAAAATGCAAGTAAGTCAGTATGTTGTTAGGGTACTCCTGGGTCAGACTGTGCTGATTTAGTCTCACAAAACAATTAAACTCTTTGAAATGTGTTGAAAATCCTTCAGAAGATGTCATACATCTGCAGTAGCATTTTTGTAACAACCACAGAAAAACACATATACGCATAAAAATATCAGCAAATATTCAATATAAATGCATCAGTTTCGGGGGGGGGACACCACCAAAAACCAGAAAGGCAAACCTCTGAAGATTCTAGTAAAAGGCTATACAAAAAATTGTAACAATGGAGAAGTAATGCTCAGTAAATGTAGCTTGGGACAGCCAGTAGGTGACACCAATGCTCCGCTGAAACCAAATCTTTTGACTTCAGTGACTAGTTTTCTGACTCAGCACTTTTTATTTCCACTTTTAATTCTATGAAGATAGAAGACATACTATATTTACAGTCAGTGAAATATATAATTACTGAGCATGGAATTCAAATTTATAGCATGTAGATAAACATTACAGAATATAATAATAAAGCTGAGATCCTAGACTTAATAAAAGTCATTCAGTCAGCTGTCCTTCTTAACATTTACAGGTGTTCTTATGGCTACACTGGGAATTATTGTGAAATAGGATTGTCAAAGGGAGTGCCTCCTGGAACAAGTAAGCTTCAAGTATATATTATACTTGATATTTTGAGCTAAAGAACATATAATACTATGATACCTGTTCAGGGTCAAGCTTATAATTCTATGGGCTCTTTTTTACACTGAACTATGTTTGCTTGAATGTTTGCTTGTTCTTCTGTCTTTGATAGCAGCAGTAGCAGTGTTGCTGACAGTCATACTAATCATAATAATTGGAGTGTTAGCGGTTGGAGGCTTTTTTAACTACAGACGAACTGGCTCCCTTTTACCAGCACTTCCCAAACTACCAAGGTATGTTTTGAAGGCTTTCATAGCTGGAATGTCTGTGCACTGAAAACGTATGCTTGTTGCTAAATATTTCTGAAAAAAATCAGTTTGTTTGCCTTGTACCCATTCTATTGGAATATGGGAAGTGCAGTGTCGCAGCAATTCCAGTGGATTTTTTATTCCAAGCAATATCATAGCTGATCATTATTTTGTAACAAAGGACTATTGTAAAACTCTTCTACATTCTAAATTAGCTTTTAAATAATGAGGGATATAGAAGACTGTTTACCAGATCTGGAACTGGATATTCAGTTCAAAAAGATACAAAAGACCATAGTTACATATGTTTTGATTTTTTTATAAAACTTTGTCAGAAGATGATTCTGGCAAAGAGATCTTTTTAACATTGAAAGACTGAGCTTGTCTGCAACACTGTATTCATCTGTTTAAAAATAATATGGGGCATGTGTAGTGAACTTCTATCTGTTTCCAGTGCCTGAGCAATCTGGGCTTTTTGTAGGTTTCTGCTCTCCTGATAGTCATACTGCCCAGTGAAAACCAGCTTTGTGAAATATAATTCAAAAATATTCAATGTTTTAAATCAAAGGAAGATGAAGAAAAAATATTTGTAATGATTTTAAATTATTTTTTTTAAAAAAGATGTCAGAATATGATGCTTAGAAATTTGTTTAGCTTTACGCAAATTATGTGTTTTTAAAGGCATAAAGCTGCATCTTCATAGTCTTTGCACCAATTTCACAGTAGTAGCTCTTAAATCAGTGTAATTAAATCATTGTAATCAGTAATGTGGATGTAGCTATAACTGCTTCCTCACTGGAGGATTACACTGAACCAATTAAATTTATTTATGACTTGACGTAGTTAAATTGGGGAAAAATTTTTGTGCAGATCAATCCTGCAGGACAAAGAGTTTGTAAGAGATCTCCAAGCTGCTCACTGAAATTCCCTGTTTCTTGCTTTCTTGAATGGAAATTTTCTGCATTGTCAGATACTGAAATTTTAATGCACTGACTCAAACTTTACTGTTCAACAATACTTCTCATATAAGTTATGAGGTCATGTGAAATGGAGATGTCAGGTTTTTGTCTGTGAGGCTTGATTCACAGTTTTGATTTCTGCCATGAATATGCCTTAGTGCTGCCATTGCTTAATCCCTCTTTAAACTGTTAACTCATACCTTTACTGCAGAGTTAACTCAAGCTATAGCTTAGCTGTTGCCCTTAACGTGGGACTTGTCCATGTACAGGAATCATAGCTAAGATTTAAGTTTTTTTTAAATTGAATCAGCTGATGCATACGGGGCCCACCGGTAAAGTGTGTGCACAGCGCACCAGCTGTAGGCTGGAGTTTTAGCACAAGCCAGCTCCAGTGAGGACACACAAATAGAAAGATTGTTTCAATGCTTCTGTCTTCCTTCAAGTTAGGCAAATTTTACAAAATTAACTCGAAGGTTAACTCTGCAGTGGCTTTGTAGTTGCATGTTTTTGTGGAGTTGCACGCTCAGAGTTCTGTGCGGAACATCCTGTATTTGGCTACTCACTACTGTCTTTCACTGCTCCTATTACTTGGAGCCTGACAGTGTTCTTTCAGCTCATTTCCAATATTTCTCATGCAATCTAATGTGCACTTGTGGTTACCATAAATCTGTATGCAGATTGAACATTTGCTTATATGAAAACAGTATCCTGTAGGTATCTTCATGATTTGCATGCATAAATATCTTCAGTACAGGTGTTGTTGGAATTATATCCACAAATTTGTATGCCATTTCAGCTGCATTTTTTTTAAATCAGTTTCAATTAATTTGAATAACTGAGTGGATTCATGCATTTGTCTGTAAATCAACACTGAAGTAAGAGTAGTCAAAATGTAGGTAAATTTGGGGGAATTGTAATTCATTGAGTTCATCTGATGTCTGCATGAGTACACATAAAGATAGTTGAGATCATTCGGAATGGGCTAACTTAGGTTAAAAAAATTGTTGAACTAATGCAGGCATACTACTTCTGGTGCCCTTGCTAGCTTGCCTATAGCCAGCAAAAAACTCCAAGTGATAATTATGCTTAGAACAACAACTAAAAGAATCTGTTTTATAAACTCTCTTTCTGTATCGTCTGTGGTGGTGTTTTTGGTT
Organism: Balaeniceps rex; assembly: GCA_013401315.1. Taxonomy (NCBI): domain Eukaryota; kingdom Metazoa; phylum Chordata; class Aves; order Pelecaniformes; family Balaenicipitidae; genus Balaeniceps; species Balaeniceps rex. Next base: position 72,478 of record VYZW01054372.1, on the reverse strand, counting down.
TTGTGTTTTTTTTTGTAGTTTAAGCAGTCTTGTAAAATCCACTGAAAATGGCAATGGGGTAACTTTCCGATCTGGAGCAGATGTGAGTATGGACATAGGAGTCTCTGGCTTTGCAGGAGACTCTGCTATAGACAGAGCAATGCAAATGGTAAGGTTTAGTTCTGAAATAATTTTTTAAAATTGTGTTCTTTTAATGTCATTTTTAGCTGATAGAGGGAAGTATTTTATGTAAAAAAGATAGTGAAATGATAAATGTGTTCTAGAAAAAGAAGTGAACATTGATAATTTTCTGAAATAGATTTTTGTAAATTGAAGGCAAGGACAAATGCAGGCTGTTCTTCAAAATAATGTGACTTTTCTCAAGATGTATATGGTAGAAATTAAGTCGATTACTCCCTTTCCTATTTCAGCATATTCATGGAATATATGGGGAATGAATAGGCAAATGAAAATATTGTAACAAGGAATTTTTTGAGGGCCTTTGTGTTCCATAGAACAGGTTAAAATGTGTGGTTTTCAAACCCAGACTGTATGTTAGAAACTTCAGAGGTAAAACCCGGGCCTAACCACAGGATACACTACTTTGCACAAAAGATTATAGATTGGACAGTGTCTTATTTTAGCAAGTTTAAACAAATCATGTTTAATAGTTTTGGGGACATCATAAAGTATAACTCTACTTCATCAGTGGTTTGTTATGCACATCTGACAAATAGCACATCCTTGTGTTTCCTATACTGTATAGTTTTTCCATGGAAAAAATATTCCCCTGTTTACCACAAGAAGTACAATGTACAAAAGATTTTACTTATAGGAAGCAGATCACAGGTATGTTTGAATAATAAGCACTTGCTACAAAGTCAACGCTGGAAACTCCCTAAACTTTTAAAGTTAAAGATAAATTACAGACTTAACTGACAGTAAATTAATATGAAATGAAATGGCTAGTGAAGATAAACTCATAATATATGTATATGACCTTTTTCTAGATGAAGAAACACACTCTTTGTTAAAACTAGGCAGCTTGTGTAGTGAAACAACCATATGAATGTTTCAGTAAATACTGGGAGAATAGCTTTAGGCTTGACTATTACCTCAAACCTTTTTCATGCATGAAAAACTTTACAGTACTTTCCATTTTCTGTCCTAATATTGACATATTGGAGTCCAACTGATGCAGTTTTTAAATTGCTAATAACAGGTCTGCTAAATACAGGCTATTTCTACTTGTTTGGCGTTAATTCTCCCTGTGTATTCAGAGTATAAACCTAAAAATTGTATAGTTCACTGGGAAAGAATTCAAAGGGTTTGGTTTATGGCAGTGAACAACTGTGGGATGTGCCTCCTAAAATTTTAACATCACATATGCATGAGTAGATCTTTGAGGGATATTTTTCAGTGTGGCTGTTCTTAGCCAAGCTAGGCTAATTTGAGGGAGCTGACAAGAGTTTACTGTGTGGTAAAGCACTATACTCTGATAGCACAAAGCATGAATCCTTATGGGATGAAGCAGTGGTTTATAGAAATGAGGCAGGTTTAAAGAACTAGCTGATGTACTATTCCCATGTTATTCCTCACTATTCCTGTGATGGGGCTGTGACAAGGAGCAGGACAAGTGAGTCTGGGTGGGGTTTTGCTTTCATTACCCTTCTACCTGTTGATGCTTAGCTGGCTAGCCCCGGGTGGGTAGCCTTATGTGACACTAAGTATTTTCTTAAGAAATAATTAACTCAGCACCTTTGCCCACCTGCTGCGAGCACTGTAGCTGCAGCTCAGGGTTTGGCACAATATGTGTGAAGTAGCTGCTATCCACACAGTGGTCTTCATGCATGGGCAAAGTATTGATTTATAATAAGAGATGTGCTAAAAACTGTGAAACATTTTATTTCTGACATAATTCATATGTTATAACTAAGGGGATACACTTACTGCTTTGTCTCAAAAAATATAGCAATCTCCCTGCTGGGACAAAATGAATGAATACCATTCTTTTATATTTCAGATAGTGCTTATTAATTTGTATGTCATTTTGAAGTCTCTAAAATGAAATATTTATTTTGGGATTATGCTTCCTTTGGTACCTCTTCCCTGTTGAAGGTGTGGTTTGTGAGTCATTTTTCCTCATCATAAAATACTTGGAGTCAATTATTGAAATGTGGGGGTTTTTTTGTCCAGCTAGGAAACGGGGTAATACTGGAACAATCAATGGTCCAGGCTGCCAAATCAGGGAGTAAAATAATGGATGGTAAACTAATGTTATGATTTAACAGATGCTAGATTTTGTCTAAGCCTATGTGAAAGTAAACATGCATTCTTCCCTGAGATAAAGAATTGGACTATAAATTAATTCCTAGGAATATGGATGTGTTCATTGCACTGCAGTTGTTTTGGTTTTTTTTCCTTCATAGAATGAAAACTTTGCAGTGGAGTCAGGGAAACAGCCGATCACGTTTGAAAATCCAATGTATGCAACCAGAGATGGTGGAGCCAGCACAGCCAGTGCAGTTACAGTTGTTCGGCCAACACATGTAAGAGAAACTTAGACTTGACTTTCATCTTTCATTTTCCTTTATGACCTTCTTTTCTTCTTTGAAGAATGTTGATTTTCCTTCTTCTCCTACAGTTAGCAGCAGCTGGTAGTGAGGAAAATGAAAATTTTGAAAATCCTGTGTATGCCTCTGTGATATCTGCTAGTCCAAAGGAACCCCCTCAGAGTACAGATGCACCTCAGGTAGGACACAGAAATGCTCTAAAGCTGCCTTGTTTGTTCTGTGCTCCAAATCAGGGAAATTGAATTGTTAGGGAAGCTGCAATATAGTTTCAGTTCTCTTTAAATAATGCCATGGAGTTGGCACATAATCTGCATCAAGTCCAACTAACTGGACCATATTTCCAAGATTTGCAAGAGCTGGTCAGGAACAGTTTGATAAGACAAAAGCAGCGCAAGCACAGAATTGCCCAGGGCACACAGTAAGGATCTATTTGGATTAAACCCTCTCTTCTTCCTGGCCCACACAGTTATTTCAAAATGAACAGATTGAAACAGAGAGTTTCCTTTCAATGTTTGTGCTTCATTTTGAGGGCAGATACCAGTCCAAAAATTGTAATGTAACAGCTGTAAATTGTCATTGCTCCCCAGCAGAAATTATTATAACTAAGGCTTTACTTTGGACTTTTAACAATTATTTGTAAACCCCTAATGAATTATACCTTGATAGAAGCAGCAGAGTGTGTTTTTTTTCTCTTTCTCTTTTTCCTCCTGTAAAATATGAAAAGAAAACCCAAGAAAAATTACATTTTGGTTTAAAACAGTGAAAACCCGGGGGGGGAGGGGTGGTACAGAAAATGGAAATAAGACATTTAGTCAGTGTACTGTCATAATTTTTTTCACATTTATTTTTAATTTTATCCATATTTGAAAGTGCTAGCAAGGACATTTAAGAGACTTGTTCTATGTGTTCTTGCAGGACATTTTAACAATCAAGATCAAAGTATTGCCTCATCCAGATTATTCATGATTCATGGAAGATACATTTTTATGTCTTAAAATCCATCTGAATGAGCTGATAGTGGCTTGTTTACAGGACTATTTTCACACATTGTGCACTAAAAAGCACCTCTCAGCTTTGAAATGACAGGTCTGTCAACCTGTTGTAGTTTCATGTCCCTCAGTGATTTCTCTTGTGCTGTTTTCAAGACCATTTTTTTCCTCTGACCTATTTGTCTGGAATGATAGGCTTCCATGAATTAATTTAGCCACTTTTATTGCCCTCTGGCCTAGCCTCGTGAATACTGCTTTAGGTAAAATAACCATAACTGGTTATCTAGCAGAAAAGAAAGTTGGGTCCCATGCTTAGAATTACAACATGGTAATGTAAGACCATCCAGCTGAAATCACTGAGTTAGCAGTCAGTGCAAGTGAAATTCAACAACAGTGATGTCAGTTTCCAGAGAAGTTGTGAGAAAAACTTGTAAAGTTCTAATAATTTTTATGTTTCAGGAATCAAAGTGGAGTTTCTTCAAGAGAAAAATGAAACAAAACACTAATTTCGAAAACCCAATATATGCGGAGGTATTGCTTAATATTGTATAATTTTATTTTTCAACTAAGGTACTGCTGGACTTTGTTCTTGCTTTCATAGGATAAACATCATGGGTAGATTCTGCTGCTAAGTGAAGCAGCACAGAAATTCCATGTCAAGGTAGGACTGAAGTGGTTTCAAGAAAAGTTATAAGAGTCTCGTGCAGAATGAGGTGTTCAGCAGGCATCCAACTCAGGCAGCACAGCTGCATTGCCCACATCTCTACTTTCCCAGCCCAAGCACTGTGGCTTGCTCCTGCTCACGGATCTCAGGTGCTGGTTGCAGCCTGCTGGTGCATTCTGGTACAGCTCAGGGACCCAGCACAAGTGTGAGGCTATTGTACTGCACTAGGAGTGAAGTGTCTGTTTCTTCCCTTCAGTCCTGGCTTCAGCACTGCACAAAAATTCAATAGCTCTGCATACTGCAGCCCTGTTTCTATACCAGCCCTATTTTTTTCATCCATACAGTTGGATCCATACAGTTCTTTTAAGATGGCGTGCCAGCAGATGGTATGTGTGCTGGAGGAATTCTGCCCTGACTTGAGTATGACGGTTTGGAGTTCTACTGACTTGAGCCAGTAATTCCAGCCCTTTTCATCTTACAGTTTAAAATTTCCAGATGGCCTAAGTGACTTAACGTCAGTCCCACAGTCACGTGACTAAAACTAGCTGCCTTTTGTGAAGAATTTAGGTTTCTAATGCTTGAACAAGGTGAGAGAGTTCAGGAAGCCAGGGATTCATTTCCCCAACGCTAAATGAATGTAACTATTTTCAAACGGTAGTAGTGCCAGTGTTATCTATATTCATGTATGTGCATGTAGACATATCAAGCTACTCCTGACAGTAAGCATTAAAATAGAAGTCCCAGTGTGTGGAGTAAGTTTGTAGTAGTGTATTTAATTAGCTGTACCATCTGAGGTGAAATTAGCATTTAATTTTGTTACAGGTGGTGATTTGCAGAAATAAGTTATTCCACGACACTTGACTTTAGCAAAATAATTGGATATTTATTTAACATTTATGAAAGTTAAGGTTGGATGTTTTGTACATTAGAATGTAACCTTGTATTTTATGATTATTGTTTCAGATGGAAAAGGAACAGCAACAGGACACAGAAAATGTCCCTACTCCTTCTCCTTCACTGCCTCCCAAGATTACTCTGAAGAGAGACCAGCCATTAGCTTATACAGCAACAGAGGATACATTTAAAGACACCGCCAATCTTGTTAAAGAGGACTCTGTGGTATAACTAGGTAACTGATTTAGGGAAAATTAGACTCATCCATTTGCACATATATTTTTTATAAACAGAAAGTAAGGTTCACATTCAAATGCTTTATAAAAATATATACATCTCTTAGCCAATGGCAGAGATGTATGTTGAAACTATGCCTTGTTTTTTGACAAATGCCAATTTCTATTTTTATGAACAATTATCATGATGTACTATATGTATATCTTTGCACTGAAGCTGTCTGAAAGTAATGTTATAAATATATTGTACATTTGTAAATTTTTGAAAGATTATCTTGTTCGGTAATGTTGCTAGTAGAAATCTGTGTGGAATTGGTCATATCTTTAGGGAAAAATTCATTATATAAATGCTTAAACTAAAAAAGAACCAAACAAGGCGAATATAGGAACATGACTGATTTACAGGATCTTTAGAGTATATATTTATAACAGCACCTTTTAAAAGTTCTACTGGTGCTCTGGGCATCTTTACCACCTATTTTATATACTACTGTATGTAAAAATGGGTGTCTCTGTTTATCTTGTGTTAAACAAAAGATGGGAGAGTCAATGCAGCATCATTATGCTGAATAGTTACCTGTGCAAAATGTTGTTCTTACAATATTTTAACTGCCTGAGATAAAATAATTTCCTCTCAATCCATCAGACATACTTTTCCTCTAGGTTCCAATTAATGCCATTCCATTAATAGTGTTCTTAAAAAGATCTGATATATTTAGATTTTAGTGCCATGAGTACTTAATTTAATGAGATTTTCTCCTGCTCATCAATGGAGTAGCTCTGTTCTTGGCTGGAGTCTCTGGAAGTAATTTGTGCTATTAAATGCAGTAGCTAGATTTCTATAACAGCTTATTTCCAAACAGTAAAATACGGAAGATATTGGTTCATTTAAGAAATTATTCAGGTTTTTTAATGTGAAAATTTAATTTTATTGACTATTTATTTCCTGAGGTGGACATTAATAGAAAGGGAAACAATTTCTACTAATGCAGTCTTTGTAGTTATCTGGCTATTTCTATAACCTTCCATCAGAATATACTGTACATCTTATTAGCTTTTCTATTAATTAGCCAAGGTAGTTTTCACAACGTGCACCATTTGAGGAAACTCTGAGTACCACTGCAGGAACATATTATTCAGCATTCCTGGCTAGCTACTCATGCAATTTAAAGATTCCTAAAGTTATAATCACTGAGACTACTGCTATTTGATTGGTTTATATCTGAGTTATCAAAATATATACTATTTCTAATTAGAATGCTTATAATTACTTTGTAATGTACTTTGATTAGAAAAGACAACTGGAAAATGATGCTGCTGAATAAATCTAATAAATGTATTATTTTATCACATCCTTATTCCATAATTTGTGTCAAGGCTGTATGTACTTTTTTCAGTTGTGGAGACTTCAGTGCACTCTGAGGTGAAAACAACAGTGCTTTAGATAAAGTCAAATAAGAATAGTGCTTACTGCTTCACACAACTGTCTAAAGTTCTTGCTATGACATCACTGACATCGTATCACTGTAAGTGTGAAAGCTGCCCCATTATACACACATTAAATAAACTGGCCCTTGAAACAGGAAACTCTTATTATTGATTGTAAGAGACTGACTATCAAGGTCGTATGGACATAAGTGATTAAAACCTTAGTTCAATTAATTTTCATATCTGAGTGCTTTAATGTAGAAAATTCCTTCAAATCTGGGACACAGCATACACATTTGTAAGGCTATGAGAAACGATTTCTTTGAAAGGCAGGTTGCTGTTCTTAAGAGAGAAAGCAGGGCTAACATTTCTGCAAGACCCGCCTCCAGTTGCATACCACAAGAAAAAGGAGCATCAGTTTTATGAATAGTCTTTGTCAACAGAAAGATTTGGAACCAGTTTTGAGGAAAACTGCTAATATGTCAGCCATGTATCAGAGATACTTCCCCCCCCTCCCCCCAAGAATTTTAACTTTTCAGATACGGAAGAAAACCATCCATGGGATAACTGTATAGATAGGTAGTATGTAGATTTGATTGTTTAACATACCTGAAGGTGAAGGATTCCTAAGCTTCAACTGGGCCTCTTCCTCTTGGTAGCATACCACAATGCTACCAAGCATTGATTATGTAAAATTTAATTTTTGGTACTTTGTTTAGCAGAAGCTTTAGAGTCTATTCCTAACTTCATTTTTTCACTTTTATTCTTTTTCCTTTATGAGGACAGTCCCTGCTTGGATTCTTGAATCCTGGACTCATTCCATTTCAAAGAAGGCTGATTTTTAGAGATTTCAGCACCTCTCTGTAATCTGCCACTATAGGGCTGATAGATTATACCATTAAGTGTTTTCATGCACATTCTCTTTACAGCTGTCAGGCCAGATAGAGAGAACTATATGTCTGCAGGTATTTATCATGAAATGAAGTAAAATAAATTTATTCTTGAAGCCATTTGCCAGAGAATAGAACCTCAGTGAAATACTTAAAAGGTTACTAAACATTTCTTACATTCTGTCCCTTTCTTCCGCATGTACAAACACACACACACGCCCCCTCTCACACACACAGAGTGATGAAACTCTTTTTCTTACATTTGGAGTTCTGACCTGCACATGGTATTTTTGTAAGCTTAATTGAATTGCACATTAATGATTAATCACCAGCACAGCTCTTTAGCAAATAAAACCTTTACCCCTTCAATTTCAATATCTCTAGGAACACCAGTTTGTGAGCCTCTGACCAGCAGCTTAACAGATAGAAATAGTGTACAAGAGGCACAGTAACCTCAACTGACATTTTGCCATTCTGCATACGCTCTCTACAGTCGAAATAATTTGCCATAGCATACGCTAATGACCTGTTTCATCTAATGAGTGAAATAATCATCCTTTTAACTTGCAAAGCACACTGAGGATGAAAGAAATGTGAATGCATATTATTTTTAGTATTTTCCTCATAAACTATACTAATATTAGGAAGAAAGTTAAAATACAAGTTTGGATACTCTGTTTGCATAGTAACAGAGTACAATGTAGTTTTGGTTTTCCCTGTAATTGCATATCTGTAAAATAGCATGTGTTATATCTCTACACAGTTGAATAGTCAGGTGATTAGATGTGGTCAAATACTGCAACTGCAATTTTTGGAATATGTTGCAATAGCTGGGCTTTGTTATTTGATTTCATGTCTTGTGTTCAGAAGCTTGTGAAGTTTAGCAACTCCTGAATATGATCGTGAGCAAACCTCCCATGAAATAGATGACTAAATCTGTAAGGTACACGTATAAGATATGTGTTCTGAAAGGCCATTATTTTATTTCAAGTTCACCAGCAGCCTATATGTTGATGAAGTCTACTGAAAAACTGATTCTTTTAGTGATTTTATTTTTCTTATTTAAAAATTTTTTATTGGGTGCCTAGTATTAACCAGCTTTGTAGCTGAATATTTTATGAATGCAGATCCCGTAGAGGTATCATTTCTGAGCATAAAAAATGACCTTCAAAAACATGCTGGATTTACAAGCCTATCTGCAAACTCAGAAATTCCAGGTAAGGAGGGGTGGGGGGTGGAGAAACTGTCTCTGAAAGGAATTTAAGCAGTCTAGTAATTGGTAAAGAAGAGGACGTCTGGTTTTGACAGGATTGATATTTATTCACAGAGCTGATACTGGTTTAATACTAAATGTTAATTAGAACTCCAGGAACTGATATCCCACTAGCTGCTGGAGCTGGAAACGTCATACACAGCAGCATGTCAGATAAACAGCTTGGGGCATAGGAGAGAAACAGCCAAAAGAACTTTGCATCCCATCCAGCTCCGTATCGTGTCCTGGGGTACTTTGCTACCAGGGCATGTTCCATGCATTTTATGACCTTAGAAATATCAGTGTCACACAGTCTTTTCACTGATGATCTTTGAGCTTTTATATCTGCAAAGAAGAAAATAAACCTGAAAGCATTTGTATGCAACATTCTCTGTGAGAAGATTCTTTATACTCAAAGGTTTGGCTACAGCTTCAGGCTTGCTTTAATCTACTGGCTCAAGTAGTGAGAGCAGTATAGCTACAGCAGAGCAGAGACCAGAAGCGCTGCAGAACACCCAAGAGCCCGGTAAACAGAAACCTCCCTGGCCCATATTGTGAGCCAGATGTTCCCTACAGTAAATGCAGTGTGACACAGCACAACTTTTCAGGTATCGGTAAGCCATAAACTTAGCATATGGTCATAGCAATTCATTCCCCTTGGGCATTCTACCTCTAAGTATGGAGAGACTAAGGATGGTAGCATGACATCACATCTCACCAATCTCATATGGGAACTAATAGCACAGGCCTCATCTAACATACACATAGTCCAGAACATTTAGCAATGGGTTCTTAACAAACATTAATGAAATCCAGCAAACATTCACAGAATCACAGATTGGTTGAGGTTGGAAGGGACCTCTGGTCCAAACCCCTGCGCTCAAGCTGGGTCACCTAGACCAGGTTGCCCAGGACCGTGTCCAGACAGCTTCTGAATCTCTCCAAGGATGGGGACTCCACAACCTCCCTGGGCATTCTGTGCCAG
>VYZW01054372.1:13935-59700 GCA_013401315.1 Balaeniceps rex | reverse complement strand
TTTGTTACAGCTGGTAGTTGCAGTGCTGTGATCCCCTTTGGCAGCCCTTAACAATGTCTAATCTGAGCTATCAGTACTGAGAAAGAAACATGTATTGCCACGGTTGAATATATTTACCACACGGATCTTTTTATCACTCTTTGCCAAAACCAACTCTTGAATCTTGTTTTTTAATTCCACTCATAGGTAGCCAAAGACAAACTCTTCCTCTTTTAGACAAGTGCTTAGAGGGGTATGATAGCAGTAGTGAGAGCTACCTACGTAACAACTCTAAGAAAACTGGCTGAAATGGCAAGGGTTTAACTGTTACAGTCAGTGCAATTGTTGTGTGCATTGCAAAAGCTGGACTTAATTCAGCCATGCAAAAACACTCTTCTGCTTACTAGAAGGAGGGCTGAAGAAGCCCTGCACCATCCATTTTTAATTGGGTGGGCTGGTTTTATTGTCAAGGAAGTTCTTTCTGGTACCAGTTAGCACCTTCCCCCCACTGAGATTCTTCAACTGCACCAAAAAGAGTCTGAAAAACACACCTCGGAATGATCTGGTTTTAATAGACTGAGCAACTAGATTTTTAGGCACCCTGTTGGTGAAAGCGAGGGGAAGCCCAAAAGCATTACTGGAGAGAATCTCTTTGAACTGAGAAATGACAGAACTGAAGAGTGAATGCGTTTCATTAGTAAGATGAAAAATGCCTCTGTGAAGAGTGGAGAGGCACCAGAACTTTTAGCTAGACCAGATTTGGTTATATTGAATCATTTTTCTGGGAAATTACCTTGCCACTTACCCTTGCCAGCCGTCTCTTTGGTCACAAATACCACAGCTCTGGTAATGCTGCTGGAGTCAGCTAAGTTCAGATTCACTGTCTTCAGTGAGAGTGAGGAGCAGGACCGTAGCTCTTGGCCTCCTTTTTCTGTGGCACATGCAGCAATGACACAAAATCCCCTTTTGTCAAGCCGTTTAGCCAGTGAGTTTCCAAGTCTGGTGTCACAGCCTGTTATGAAGACATGCTTTCCACTCAGGTTTCTCACTCTGTGACTGTCTCTGATGAGCCAGTAAATTATAAGAGAAAGTATGGAAGCCAAAATTGCGACGTGCAGTGAGTCTGAAAGTGAGAGCTACAAGAAAATAAGTTAATGATCTAGAAATGCAATGAAGCAAATGTGCTCAGCCAACCCCCCAACCTCCTCAGACACAATTCCCGTAAGGGGCTTTGTTTCTGGTTGCAGCCCTTCCAGCTCACTGTAAGTTACAGGATAGCAGGGGTGGAAGCTTTGGCACAATGTGATCAGAATCCATAAATAATACATGCCTTGGCAAAAACTTCTGTATCCTCTTTTTCAATAGATTTCCACTGTTTTCAAGCTTTGCTGACCAATCTTTCTAGTCAGCCCTGTCCTTTCAGGACGTTTCAGACTGAAAGGAATGACTGCATCAGTTCTCACATTAGCATCTGGGGTTTTTTGTGGACACTGGTGATTATTTGTGCTAATACTGGAGAGAGGAATTCGTCTGGGAAGAAGTACGATTCTCTTTGACTGCCTGTATGATGCCACCCAGGCTGCTCTTCTAATCTGTAGCATGGAAGCAGAGTGACCCCAAGAACAACCAGAAAAGCCTAAGCTGTAGTGGTGGGTCGGATGACTGGTTTGTTGTGTGACTTGTGTTGTGTGATGGTGAGTGTTCTGCTTTCTGCCCCTTGGACAAGGTAGACTTTAGGGCAGTGCCCAAGTATTCTGTCTCCTTCCTCATTGCCTGTTTAGCACTGATACACAGCACAGTAGGATATATTATATAGGAAGTATGTTTGTATAAAGAAATGGGGAAATGTATGGAGATGTTGCCCTCAAAAAAAAAAGCACCGAGGGAACATAAGGTTTCCTAACTCTAGTGGGGAGGATACTGTTTGCTTATTGCAAACATTTTTGATAAATGTAGAATACAGTTCTTGCCATCTGAAATCTTTGTGATTGATTACTGTTTTTCTATTTGTATTTTTGGTTTGTGCAAGAATTAAACCAAAATAATTCATTAAACCCAGTATTTATGGGAAGGCTGGTAAGCATTTTCCAGACATCCTGTTAAAGAGAAACTTTGTTACGGGTGCTAAGCAGTCACCTAGGCTCTAGTTACCTACATACGTGTAGAGATGCAGACATGGCCTTTAAGATGTGATTGTATTCAAAGAATGAAGTGATACTTTAAAAAAAAGGGATTTGTGATTATTTTTACATCCCAAAAGTACTCAAAGAGGAAGGGGTCTTTCTTCTCTAACTTATAGCTGTCTGAAGTTAAGCATTCATTTGGCTGATTTTTGTGTAACATTCTTGCTACCTTAAGACATGAATATTAAAGGCAGCAATGCATTAGGCCTGGTTGCTAGAGCCCATCTGGTGTTCTTGTTCCTACTGAGTTCATGGAGTGATTTGGATTTATTCTGATTCCAAATTTTGCTGTCACTTCACCAAGTAGGAATGAAAGGAATCTCAGAATCCGATAGTGAATGAATGTTGGACTCTCACTAAATCATTAAATCAGTCACATAGCTGATAAATGATAACAAGTGACAACTTTCATGGCCACTTAATGATCTTATCTTACATAGTTGGGTGCCTCAGTAGCCATCAATATGGACTTCTGAGCTACTGGTTAACGCTCTCTGATTCTAAAATGTTAAGCAAATATATACAGATAAGAGTTTGCTTCTCCTTCCACTGCAATCTACAGGGAGGCTCCTGCTGAATTTTGGGGGTGTTAGATTGCTCCCTGGGCTGCAGTGGTTATTTTAGCAGCCCATCTCACTGTTGTTTTGAGCTGATGTAATCGGCCCTCTAGTTCAGGTACTTCACTTAGATACTTGGCTTTTTTGCTGTGAATGTCCCTGTTAAGTCTGACAAGGATTGCAGTGTTCCTGAATGTGTGCACTTTGGAATCATCTTTGTAATGTTTCACTGAGTTGGTGACATTTATTTTCTGAGAGGATTCACAGAGTGTGCTCTGACAAAGTGCCATTAAAACTGTGAAAGAGCTCAGGCTAATTCAGGCTTCTGTGCTGTAAAATAAAGTCTGAAAACAGGATGTTGCAGCAGCTGATCATAGATATCCCCAGACCTTTTGCAACAACGTGCCAGGCAATGACATTTCCTTTGACTGCTGATTTAGAATTTGGACCTGAGCTAGACAGAGAGAGAGAGAGGAGTTGCTACCTGCAGGCTCTTGTAACCCCACGCCAATAAATCTCAGCAAGCTAGTGCTGTGATATATCGTTTTAGGACTCAATCCACCTTTTTCCCAATACAAAATTAAATAATTAGAGATTTAGGGAAAAGATTAACCTAATTGGAAACAGGAGCTGAAAATCACACCTTCCTTCCTTGGCTGTGCTGTAGGGAGGAAGCGGTGGGCAGTGAGCTTGCACTACTGGAAAGAAGGTTAAATTTGAAATGGGGCTCTGTGGAGAAGTCCTGGAGTGTCTGGCCAGGATGCCTACTTGGCTCCTGTAAGAGAAACACCTGGGACTGCTCTAGTTAGTGTTAGTCCCTGTGTTTAGGTAGCAATAATTGGCAGAGAAGCTCTGTAAGACAAGGGGCTCTAGGGGCGACAGCTGAGAGGGCAGCGTTGTGTGGAGCCTGTGATGTTCCTCTCTCCCCTATCAGTCCTGCACCAGTGTTCCTAAGCCTGTGATCCCTAACCGCCTAGTTCTGCCCGAGTACCAGTGCTCCTTCTCTGATAACACATGGACATTCGGTGCTGAGCACCACAGCGGGTTTTGCTCTGCTGGAGTTTCCTGCCGTCTTTCTGCTAGATGATGTCATTGCTGCTGGAAGGAGTCTGGGGTCAGAATCAAAAGAAATAGTCTCAGTTAAAGCTTTCTTCCAAGAAAATTGTCTCGTTCTGTGGATGTACAATGTTAGGCAAAATATTTCTTGTTTGATAATTGTGGAGCACTAAAAAAGCCACTTATCTTCCAGGGGCATATTGATTTTGAAATAGCTGCCTGGAGTGGCAAAGAGTGTTTCCAGAGAAAATGTCAGCATGATATTTCAAGAGTATTGATATATCTTCATAAATATTGAATTCTGATTGCTAACGTAGCCAGTAAATAGCTAAAGGCAAATTCTACTTTCCATTAAAACTTTGATATTTGCCTGGCAGATTGAGAAGTCTTGAGATAGAACTTGGCTTCTTACGCCTAGACAAGTGCCATTATAAAAGCAATTGATTTTAGAGAAAAGCAGCATGACAATACTGAGAGCCCTTTAAGATCCTTAGACAACTGCAAAATACAGCATCCCTCTGCTTCTCTCCATTAAAGAAAACTTAAGCAAGTAGACCATACTGAAGGGGGGCTGTTACTGTTTTACTCCCACAGCAAGTTTGCTTTGGTAGTCATGCCAAAGAACCTCAGGTTGGGGTGAGGTTTGGGGTCTGGGTGTGCTTTGGATTCCTTCATCTGCCACTGTGCTGGCAGTGCAAACCTCCAGAAGTCAGTGCTCTGCAATGGGTTAGAGTGACGGGCCAGGCATGCTGAGGAAGAAGTGCCAAGGGGAAATTTAGGGACTGGGGTTCTTCAGAACAGCACTCGTAGCACTCAGTAGAAGGTTTAGATGGATCAGACAGTGCTCTGACAGATCACCCAACAGCTCCCCAGAGTCAAACTTTAATAATTGGTCATCCTGCCAGAGCTACAAAACCCCTGGTCTTCAGTTAACAAATTGAACAAATATGCAGGCACAAACACATCACATCTCCCACTCTTAGGTGAGCTATTCCTGCACACGCATGGCGTTGCACTTTTGTTTCATGGAAAAGGAGTGCTTTTTTGTATGCTATGTAAAAATGTCAGTGTGATAATTCAGTTTGGTGGTCAACAAATAACTTAAGATCTTCATTAGCATGTCAGCTTAAAAGAAATACATCTCCAAACTCTCCTACTCAGTATTTTGCAGGAAGATGAATGTAGTCTGGTACAATGGGGGCTGATTTCTTGGCATGATTGTATCTTTGCTTGTATGGCTTGCACTTCAGATTTTTACCACAGTATCGGTAAAAGACCCAGGAAAATAAAAACCTGTAAACTCTTAGGTGACTAACGCAGTAATTCAAAATAAAGGAGTAGAGAAAGATTCCAGATGTTGGGAAGAGCATTTCTGAGTTAGCATTTTATTCTGACCCTGTAGGTGCTTAGATAAGCAGCAATTGTTAAAATCATTCTAGAAAGGAAGGGACTGCATGTTCTCTTGTCTGTGCACTCAAAAACAAGTGCTTAATTTGTTCTCTTAGCTATTCTGCAAATGCATGTAATGGGTACTGCTCACTATAACGATAGACACGAGTTCTGGTTTTGTGCCGGTACTCACGTTCTGGGGAGACGTCTGCAAGCTCATTCTTACACCTCCAGGTGCTCACAAGTTGCCTTCGCCAGTTATTTCCAGTGTCAGAACATAGAAATTGCCCAAGTCAAACTCATAAGCTTGTGCACCAACCTGCATGATGATAGTTTCCAGAAAAATCTCACTGTAAATTCTGTGTCTGGTGGTGCTTTCTGATCGCTGTATGTCGGCTGACAAGCACAGCCCCTCTCCCTGCTGTTGATAATGACTTGTGCTGTGATGCTTCTACCTTAGGGACTTACTTGGTATTAATCTTCTGTATATACGGCATGCCTGCCTATCCTACCTATGTTGTATAAGCATTGCTGCCTATATATAGTAATCTACAGAGTCTGGGGGCTGTCAAGACTCATTAGGGAGAACTAATCTACTCAGCTGGGAAGGACTGATCTATGGTTCGTCTTGAAACCAGCAGGAGGCTTTCCATTGATTTGACAGGGCTTGGTTCAGACCTCCACCTTTTCTCCTGCATGTGAGGGAGTTATTATCGATATGACTTAATCTTTTAAGATACATCCTTGTGCATGAAAACTTTCAGGGATGAAATTATTTTTTCTAGTCCAGGGGCAGCTTTTTGCACAAATAATTGCCTGAGTAACTAAGCAATGTTTTTCAAATAAAATCTCAAATTCTACAAACTGTGCAAACAGAAGCTCTACAGTTTGCTTGGGAAAAGACTCTAACATATGACTGCTAGGCTGCTTGTTTCTTTCCTACCTGGCCCAGAGTCTGCTGGGCACTTCTGATCCAGCTCTGAGTGCTATTGTGTAAGCATGTAAGCGGAACACCTTTTCCCCTCTCTTCACGCCTCCCCATTCACAGCACCATGCAGTGCTGGATGCTGCAGGAAGCGAGGAGGCTTGGGCAAAGACCTTTCTCAACAGCAGAATGAATGAATAAGCTTTTTATGAAAATTGATTTGAAACTAACTGAATGAGAAGGAAATTAAAACTGGGAAAACCAAGCAAGGTGATAGGATGGAGCTGGCAGTGATCTGGCCCCGTTCAGTCGAGCAGACCATGGCAATGGCAGCCCATCCCAGACTGGCTGGTGACCCCTGTCCGGCTGCTCCCTACCGGCAGCTGCAGAGTTGTTAGTTCATCCTCTTCTTGGTGGGCAGCTCTTCCCCCTCCAGTTTCCCTGCTCATTTTGGCTTAGGCCTGGAAATTCTTGCTTCTTTTGCCACTCTGCCACACCAGCCTGAGCTGCGGTGTTGGTTGTTACTGCACTTTCAGCACTCTCAGGGCAGTCAGGAGATGAGTGCAGCTCGCTGGAGACTTGGGAATTCAACAGGTGGCTGGCAGATATTTCCTCTCCAGCACAAGCCTGGCAGACATGTTTCAAACAACAGGCTCTACAGCATAGTTGAAATGACCACAAAACAGCACTCCACCAGCAGGCAAAGCCTGTTGCAGGGGAACATTTTTTCCAGCAGTGTCAGCGCAGGAGTCCTGCTATTGTAGGTAGCAATCCTTTCCCACACAAACGTAGGAAAGAAAAACATAACAGGGGTTTCTCTACTGCTGTTTTTTTTTCTCAGCAAACTGCTTTTGAACTGTAGAAAATAATTTCAGAAAGCTGAATAGATCCTGCTTAGCATCTCGGAAAACATCGAAATGGGGAATTTTTCCAGTAAGTTCCCTTTCTCACAGATGATCCTCCCACTTGCTCAGAGCGCAGCATGCGAGGGAGCTTAACAGAAGAGAAATCACACAAGCAAAATGTGAGCTCCATATGTAGCTTTCTGTTAGAGAGCTTGGCAGGAGACAGCCTTTCTTCTGCAGACAGCAGCACCTGACTGATTTCCCATTGACTCCTTAGGTGTATTTCATCATGAAATCCCTGACTCCTAGAAAGGGTGTGGAAAAATTACCCTGCTTGAAGCATAACACTGGGGAAGAAAATTTGGTTCTCAAGTGAAAAGCAAGAAGCTACCATTATTCCTGCTGGACAAGTGAAGATTTTGAAGCACACCTTTGTGTGCTGGCTCTAACAAGCTAACAAAAGCCAGGTCCTGTGGGTGCAGTCCCCCAGGAGATTCTGACCTTGTGGAAGTCATGACTCTTCTCCTGAACAAGTCCCTTCTCATGCCTAAAAACATATGTCTAAATATTCACCTGCCTCATACAGTCTTGTGAGCAGGACAGGTTTTGATAGCCATAGCAGAGCACACTGTGGTTTGCTCATTTCCAGCAGCCACTGGCGTTTGTTGCTGGCATTTGAGTAAACGAGGCGTCTGGTTCCAGGAGAGAAAATGCCAGAAGAATCTGAGCCTCCATACAGTGAGAAGTAATACACTAAGCAGCTGATATTTTTCCTGCATTTCTAATTTAATGTATTTATAGCTAGTGTGCCCTGTCCCAAATTCTATTTGTATTTTCCTTTAAGTGTTAACCTTCACAGTGCTACTGTCTCGCAGCAGCTGACAGTATACTTGTGGTCTGACAGGCACTGAATTAAACCAGCCAAACTGTAATTTCTAAAGATAAAGATCAGAGTAGGTGGTGTCATTTCATACTATCTTTTTTTTCCCCTAATCACTTTTGGCTGAGCAATCTTGGGGGGGGGCAGCTTTAGCTTCTAGAAAAGCTCTATGTGAAATGACACCAGGGTTGTCCGCTAAGTTCAGAGGACAAGATTCACATCCCTAGGGCCCAACGCTGCCTGCTCTGCAGGAGCCAAGAATTTCACTGACTGGGATGGACTGATCTCTTGCCTGGAAAGCTAACAGCTCATGCAGATTGAGACAAGGAAGGTACTAGCTCACCAGACAGCCACAAAGCAGCCTTTGGATTAAATGTTAAGTAAAGAAAACTTGGTTTTCTGTCACTTTTATTGACAGAAAGTTGGTTTTAAAATAAAATCTGCAGCAATGCCATCAATACCTCGTTGAGAGGTATTCACCTCAAACCTGCTCTAGAAGGAATAACTTATTGTCCTGGTTTCGGCTGGGATAGAGTTAATTTTCTTCCTAGTAGCTGGCATAGTGCTGTGTTTTGGATTTAGTATGAGAAGAATGCTGATAACACACTGATGTTTTAGTTGTTGCTAAGTAGTGTTTACATTAGTCAAGCACTTTTCAGCTTCCCATGCTCTGCCAGGTGCACAAGAAGCTGGGAGGGGGCACAGCCAGGACAGCTGACCCAAACTGACCAAAGGGCTATTCCATACCATATGACGTCATGCTCAGTATATAAACTGGGGGGAGTTGGCCGGGGGGCAGCGATCGCTGCTCGGGGACTGGCTGGGTGTCAGGCGGCGTGTGGTGAGCAATTGCATTGTGCATCACTTGTTTTGTATATTCTTTTATCATTGTTGTTGTTATTATTATTATTATATAATATAATAATATTATATATACTGTCCTATTAAACTGTCTTTATCTCAACCCACGGGTTTTACTTTTTTTTTCCCCCAATACTCTCCCCCATCCCACTGGGGTAGGGGGGGAGGGTGAGCAAGCAGCTGCGTGGTGCTTAGCTGCTGACTGGGGTTAAACCATGACACTTATTCAGATAACTGAGATACAAATCAAATGACCCCACTAAAGACTAAGCATAAGCTGCACTGAGAGAAGTAGAATTGATGTTTTGCAAGCTCCATAGAAACGAAATTGAAAACCAGCACTAGTTGGATAGCCACCAGGTAACTTGCTCTTTAGCCTGATCGTGTCACAGCAAATTCACCAGCATGAGGAAAGCATTTGTTTCATCGCTGAGTAGTTTCCATGGCAGTGGGAAATGGCTTCCTGAGCAATGCACAGTTACAGACTTGATGTGGGGTCTCTGCAGTTCTCAAGCACTTTGCTATGATTAATTCCAATGGAACTGTGTCTTAACAGGCACTTGTGTCAGAAATGGAACAAGAGAACCTCTCCACAGGAATTGCTCGAAGATCTCACAAAACACAAGGCTATTACTTTTATGCCAAGAAATAGCTCCCAGACTTGACATCTTGCAAGCTCAGAATTTTTCTTCTTTTAATTAAAAAAACCCCTTAGCTCTTCACTACCTTAATTGCAGTATTGGACCCCTGTAATTGGATCCACAGTCTATGTTTGTAGCTGTGGATCCTTTGCAACAGAGGGCTGGAGCTGGACTTCAGAGATCCTCAAGATTTAGCATGCTGACCAGGAAAATGCGTCACCTAAGCCTTGCAAAGTCCTGCGAGTAGGAAGGGGTGTGAATCCCAACCAGCTCAACGACTTGGGCACTTTATTTTGCTTTCTCTTCAGTTAGAACTGTACCAAGGAAAGGCAACCACAGTTTCCTTGGCCTCAAAAACTGAATAGGGGTGACTGCCAAAGAAAGCAGTATCAGGAAGTGGATTTTCTGCCCTCCTTCCTAGTTTATACTGCAAGAGTTCACTTCTCCCAGAGGAAGGCCCTGTTTCCATTCCCTTCTCTGCCTGAGATGACTGCTGTAGGGACTTAAAGCCACATTCCCTATTTTCCTGGGATATTTTTGTCTTATGGATCTTTGTGAAAACTGGAGCCTGCAAGGGTTATCAAACTGAGCACCTTAAAGAAAAATGAAATGATGTAATTTTTTTAATAGTAGCAGATATTGGAGAAATACATGTATTTATTACATTTATAGGGAATGCATGTATATTTCACATATAGTTTGTATCATGCCGATATAAAGGACAAATCTTATAGAACCAGCCTTGCCTGTGATGGGGGATATATTGGCAAACATTTACTTTGCATGGGAAATTGCAAGCTCTACTCTGTTCCGCAGCAGTAGGAAGTCTTGTATAACTGCTGGCATTCTTGAGAGGGGATTCCAAAACAACTTAGCATCCTGCCCAACAACATAATGGGCACGCGGATGGAGGCTTGTTAGGGCATGCTCCATGCACTGAACAACTGGTGAAATGTCCTTGTTAAGACAGATCTTGGACAGCTTTTGTTTCTTTTCTGCATCTGTAAAGCTCAAAAGAAGAAGATCATTTAGTGACAGCCAGGCAAGGTGACTTTTAACTCTTCCCCCCACACTGATCTGTGCAATTTCACTAAGGAATTGGTATTTCTTGTTTCTCGCTACACAAGAATTTGTAGCAGTTTCTGAGGACCAAGTCCCCGTCCATAATGACCTTGTGATATAGCTGACCCCAAGAACAGTCTAGTTACCCTTAACTGTGGAACAGTTATGGCAAAACTGGGCCTGTATGGTCTGAGGACAGGCAACCAGCATTGACAGTAGCTCAGAATAAACATAACTATGTAAGAGGCAAAGAGAAACTGAAAGGCTGTAGTTGTAGATTAGTCTCTTGTAGTGAGGAAATGGCTTTATGGAAAGTTGTGAAACACAATTGTAAAGAAGAAATCTGAGGGACAAGAAAGTCCAAGGATCAAAAGACAAGCAGCCCCTGTTCAAGCAGGCTTAGCAAGTGCCTGTCAGACAGGTCCTGAATGGCTTCATCACCACTGGGGCTAGCAGAAGCTAAGGGAATTGATCCCTATTTGATTACTAAATAAATAAACAATAATGACAGGAAAACACATTGAGCACATTGATTACATCATCAGATAAAAGTTTTTCTCTTTGGGAGTTTGCTCAAAAGCTTCATGCCAACATGGATAATCAATCTTTAGCTGAGATTTGAATAACGCTTCCCAGAACAAGTCTTTTGTGTGGATAGTCATATTGTGATGCAGATGCATTTGAAGAGTAACTTTTCACATCACAGTCTTTCCAAAGGGTCAGAATGATTAGAAGATATAATGCTACTTTGCAAGGCTTTCTCAGCAAGAAATGCATTGCTTCTTTTGGCACACATGTCTGGAAATTGCCTTACCTTTCTGAAAATACTCCTCTCCATATTGCTTTTTAATATCAGGGGGAAGCTTATTCCAAATAACCTCCTTCTCTTTCATAATCTTTGCTGGATTTGATAATGCTGTTTCGAACAGTCCAGGTTGGATACAACAAACCTTAACTCCAAAAGCTTTCATATCTCTCCTGCAAAGACAGCCCAATGATTTAATCGCATTAGACATTGTTATTAATACTGTGGGATTCTTTTCTGTACTAACACTTTTATTTCTGTCTTTACATGGCACACTGACACACAAATACTGTGAGGTTTGTTCATGGTTGTGAACTTTCAGCTTGTTATCCCTAAATGAAAGTGGGATGAACTATCTTACCTGCTTCACTGAGTGAGAACACGCATGGGCAGTGACTGTGCAGTAGCTGGCATAGTGTGTTTCACATCCTAGTTCACCTTGCAGTAGCTCATTATTTATCTGACTTGCCTGTAAGACTGGCCAGCTGTCTAAATGCAAGTATGTAGAGCCGTTTTACATGTCTTAGGGAATCCCTCTCGACCTCTGGCTGATGTTCCAGATTGGTACAGTTCCTTCTGGCCCCATCCCATATCTGTCAGCCCTGTGTAAGTGTCCCAGTATCTAAAATGGCACTGTGTGTTTAGGCACACAAATCGCTTGCTGTATGTGCTACCAGAAGAAGCCATGGTGGTCCCCAGGATTAATTTGCTATGTTCTCTAGATCTCTCTAATGATCGGTAATAATTAAGAGAAGACACTTTGGAGAACAAGGCTTAGACAAAAGTTACTATAATGCAATAACTCATGGTATGTATTTTTTCTGGATGGGTGGCTGCTGGAAGTTGCTAGGTGCCTTTTTCAATTAGGAGAATTAGGTTCATATTGCAAAGACATCTCAGTTCCCTTGAGTGGAGCTTCCTCTGCAATAAGGCCTCTGTGCACACTAAGGTAGGTCAGTTGTGAATCTATAAGACTACCAACTACGCTTCAATAATACTTGAGGACAGCTTGTGTGTCCAACAGGCTTTGTACCATTTCAAAAGTGGCATAATCTGTGCTGAGCAAAAGGACTTTTAAGAAGAATTAGTCCAAAGTGTCTAATGTTTTTCAATTTTATACCAAGTGCCAGCATTGTAAATCAGCTCCTATTCTGCATGTGCCAGCTTTTAGTTAGTATATGAGCCTTAGGGAAAAAAAAGAGTGGTCTTTAGTGAGTGTTATACCTTAAACTGTCATTAAATCCTTCTACCCCAAACTTTGAAGGAAAATAGCCTCCACCACTGAATGCTAGGCGACCTCCAACACTGGATACATTTACTATCCTTCCCTTTGCTTTTTTTATCAAGGGAAGCATATTTATTGTAACATTTATGAGTCCAATTAAATTAACTTCAATTGGTTCTCTGAAGTGCTCAATATCCAACCAGTCTGTAGGAGCTGATGGCCCCATAATCCCAGCATTATTGACAAGTCCCCAGAGACCTGTAGGGGAAAAAAAAAAGAAAGTTAGGAAGCAAATTTTCACCTAATGTGTCAGATTAATTGAACTGGGTGAGAAAATCTCACAGAAAATCAGTGAGGTACCAAGAAGGCAATGAAGATTTGGAGGAATTGCTTGAGAATGTTCTGCAGTATTCAGCTTTATTCTGAGTGTCCAGGTTTTATCACCATGCTTTCCATCACCCTTTGTGTAGTCTTCCCCTGCCACAGCAGGGGGAAGCATTTTGGGCAGGGGGTGATGTTGGCTTTTTGTAGGAGAAGGGGCAGTAGAGGAAGGCCAGGTATGGCAAAGAGCAACTATATTGGGTGACAGGAAATGTGTAAGAAATAGACCCGGTCCTTGGTACAGGTAGAGTGTCCTGAGACACAGGTTCTGAGCCCTGGTTCTGAGATGGGTGAGGTGCCAGCACAATAAAGAACAGCTCTTGATAACAAAAAAAATTTTAAAATCCTTCTCAGAGGTTTGAAAACAAGATGGGAACTGTGTGACAGGGAAAGCCTTCACTATTCTTTTTCCCTGCACTGACATTTTCGTTGTAGCAGAGAACTTATGTCTCACATTGACTGACATGCCCCAACTGGAAATGGGAAGGATTTTTTTTTAAATGAACAGCCAGCTCCAAAAAATGAGGTGGAGGCAGGGAAAAACCACTAGATTGATTTGAAAAACATTTCTGAGCCCTCAGAACTGGGAGGGGAAAATACAAAAATGCAAAACCAGTTCTTCTCTTGTATCAACTGTTAGAGTTGTGTGAATGAGTAATTTTGCTGGTCTGACCTTACTCATAGTTTTTCTTGGGGGAAAAATAACTTTTGGCCTGAAACCAAGCACAGTTTCAAATAAAAGCAATTTGGCAAGTTATAAGCAATTTTATGAAGGTCAAATGGAGATTTGAATTTAGCATTAAGTATAATTGGTACTATGGCACATCATAATAGACCAGATTTAAGACTCAAAGTTAGCAGAATCCAGCCCACTGGATCTTGGGCCTTTGTAAACTCTACTGCAATACCACTCCTACTGAAATCAATTAGCATCAGTAACGGCAGCAGCATCTCGTCTTGCACAACTTGTTGGGTCAGAGATACGTGATTTTTCTATTTTTCAGATGGTCTGCAAGCAATATGCCAAAACAGTTATATTCAGATTTATTCAATAGAGTTCATATGTAGTTTTTGCTTTTGATAGAATGAGTGATTACTTACAAGTCATTTATTACATGTATTAAATTTTTAAAATAAAACCTCTTTAAGCCTGTTAAGCAGAATTTATTTAATTTGTGTTACCCTAGCTGGGTAACACAGCATGGGAAGTGCTGAGCACTTGTGCCATAACCCAGATACGCATGTGAGTGCAAACAGTCCCAGTGAGGGTTCCAGGAACTGGATTCCTGTTCTGACAATGATATATTGATAAGCCTGACTTTTTGAGCACATTCCCAAATATTTACCTACCACTAACCAGATGTATAAAACATCCCTCTAGTGAGATCTTCTTCCATGTTTCTGGAACGTGACAAGGCATACACACACACTTGTCAAAGATCAATTAAAATAAGCTGTGAACATAGCATGGTATTTTTAGGAAAACTCTATTGCTTTTTTTTTTTTTTTTAAGACAGATATTCTGGCACTCACCTTCTGACTGAACTTCTGCTTTGACCCACGCAGCCACTTTCTTAACACTGTCTGAATCTCTCACATCTAGCAGCACTGTCTGAAGCTGCTTTGAGGTCACAGCTTTTAGCTCTTTGGCTCCTGTTTCAGTCAGACAGCTGGCAAAAACACGGAATCCCTTTTTATCAAAAATCTTTGCTGCCATATTTCCAAATCCTGTGTCACATCCAGTGATGAATATATATTTTCCGGTGAGATTTGTAACCTTCATCCTGTCACTTGCCATCCAATGCCACCACAGTGAGATGATGCCAAGAAAGAGTAATACATAAAAAAGCATTTTTACTGAAGTCTTTTGGACACGTTCTCCTGAAATGAAAAAAAAAAAAAAAGCTGCTAGTTATTAAGGGTTTGTTATTTGGTTGGGTTTTTTCTTTTTTTCTTGAGTTGGCTAACTGCAACTATTGAGAGAATCAGGCACAATTCAGAGCAGTGGCCTCCTTATGCTAAAACAAACAAACAAAAAATCCTTCCTTGAGCAGAAATGAGAACTGGAGATATATTGCAATAAGGTTACAAAGAATAATGCATATTAGGTTACTGCTGCCAGGTCAGTAAGCTCCCATTGAACATATCTGGGAGAAATGCTGACTAGAAAAGAGTAACAAAAATGAAATATTTGCATGGAAACCAACAGAAATGTCTGAACTCAGTGTCAGTTCATAGAAAATTAGAGTAAGACTGGGGCCAGCTAGCAACAAAAAGTCAAGCAAGATCAGCAGGACCCAGAACCTTTCTCATTACTGTGGATACTTAAGCAGTGCTAGCCAGGAAAAAATATTTACTTTATTTTACTAAAACCTTTGGTTGTCAGTGCCAGAGCCAGACCCTCAATAAAGAGGGTAGCAAGTACTGCCACTTTGCCTCTCAAGAAATAAATTCCCACCAGCTAGGCTGTGGGAGTGTGCATGTGGTCTCTGAGCATAGGAAGGAGGGTGCAAGGTTGGAGAACTTCACCTGCTGGAGTGAAGCATCAATACTGCAAAATATGTTTGGGAAGAGCCTGCATATCTGGGATTATACTCCAATTGACTTAATAGTGAAATTATAAGTTAACTATTGATGATGGATGAAATTCTGCTTAGAGAAAACAATTCAGTTATACTTCTTCAAGAGCGCTCATGGCCTGAAAAACAGGAGATGCCTAATGCAATCGACTAAAAAAATAATTCTAAATAGACATAAAGGAGTATGATCTTTTTAGAGATTGCTTACAGACAATCCATCTCTGCAGGGCAAGAGGCAATGAAGTTGCATTTACTATGCCCAAATTCTCCTCTGGCAAAACTTAATTTAAAAGGAAATTGCAAACACCTGACATGTTTTTAAGCATCATAATAGGAACAGGAACACTGCATTTATTTTCTGCATGTAGAACTGCTTTCTACTCTGACATGGGAGGTTCAATATATCTCCATTTTTATTGCAAGCCCCGTGGCTGCTCATGGTGCTTGTTTATGTAAATATGCTGTATGCATGCTTACATACATAAGCTGCTGTTGAAATTCAGCTTCTTGTGCTGGCTGGAAGTTACCCAGGGTGTTGCTAAAGTTGCAGTGAAGAGATGCTAGTTTTTGTTGCTTAACTTCCTCTGCAGCATCAGTAGTGAAGAAAGTATGAAGAAGTGATTAGGTAACTCCCCTCCCCATGTAGTATTTCATGGTTCTTTTGTTAGGACTAGGAAATTTTTCTCTTGGCATATGTACGCACACATAGCAGACTCAGCTTTCCTTCTGCTGTGACCCTTATTAAAATTACCATTCTCTTTATAATATCCCTTGCTCTGCTTGAAGTTGCCATATTCCTTCTCAGCCTTCCGTCACCTGCAGCTGAATAACAGTCCGGGCAGTCCCTAGCTGTTACACATCAGAGCCAGGGCCAGCCTTGCTCCTGGAGGCTGCGTGGAGACCTGCCCTCCGTGGCACAGAGGCACTGTTTCTCTGCCACTCCTGCCCTTCCACACCTACCTGCCCCTGGACCTCAGCCATGCCGGATAGCTGCACCTGGTGCGTGCTAAAGCCTGTGCAGGGTCTGGCCACGGCAGCAAACTGGGGGGCTCAGGGATGGAGAAGGTTTGAGAAGAGCCCCTCTAGAGAAGAAGGAGACAGAACTGTGTTTCATCATGCCCTACTTTGCCTATAAAGTAGATATAAAGTATAACTAGTAGATTAACATGAATAAACCAGAGTTTTGGCCTGATCTGTAATCTGGTCAACAAATAAATAAAGGCCAATTTAGCTAGACTGAGGAAAAAGACTCGCCTAGGCCTGTTTTTACCATGGCAACAGGCATGCCTACAAACATGGGACTTGCACGATCAGTGTTAACTTCTGGTCCCTGTGATCTTTAATCAATGGGTTGGTGGGACTGCTTTATATCAAATTAATAAAGTGCTGAAATTACAAGGTTTTCAGTTAGAGTGCTTTGTACAGGCTGTGTTTCCAACTCCAGCCTGCCAGGGAGACTGACAGGTCCAGCGCCTGCCCACAGTGGCCTGCCTTTGCAGTGTAAAGATCGATCTCCAATTTTTTATAGGGGCCACAAAGCAAAAAAGAAAAAAAACCAAAGGGGTCATCAAGACAAAATGTATTTTTCTGTAGTTACGCGGATTGAGCGTGATAAGAGGCACTCAGTCAGAAGCCCCAAAGGTGTTTGAGTGGTGGCATTTGGGAGCGGTTGGGAAAGCGGAGGCGCAGGTCCCCTGTGCAGGCTCAGGTGGACATGCCACCAGGAACAGGCGAGGTGACCAAGGGGCCAGTTACACAGAGGGTGGGACAGGCACTCTCTGAGATGTCTTTTTGAAAGTTTTTTTTGTTTTAAAAATAAAACTGATGTTGAGTCATAGTTAATTTTGTTAGAAAAGTTATAGTTTGCATTTAAAATTTACATTTGTTTTGTTTTGTTTAGTTCTTTACAAGTGTTGTTGCTATGTCTGGTATTTTTATTTGCACAAGTGTTTGGAATGCAGAAAAAATCCTTACCAGCTGCCAGACTTGGGTAGGATCAACGGGATAAGCAAGTGCATGTCCTGCTTCTGGTACTTTCCAAGAGCAGATGGTGAGAGTCTAACTATAGAAACAAGGTGAGTAACTAGAGGTAAGTCCCTTGCTGCCTACCTCCCAGCCAGACCCACTCCAGACGGTATTTTGCAGTTTCAGTGTAGCATATTTTTGTGACCAATAAATAAATATACCATGACTTAGTGTCTCTGATAGGGATTTAGACCATGGGAGAAGAAATAAATTTGTTTCTTTCTTTGTGCTAGCCTCCCACCTGGGAGGTATCTGCTCCCAACAATCACTGACTTGGACTTTTTACTTTCCATAACAAGAGAAAGTCACAGAAATGTCCCCATTGTGCCCAGAGGTACTTTCCTTATTCCACTGTAAGGAAAGTATCTGCTATTCCCCATTTCAGTACGAAGAATCATAGAATCGTTCAGGTTGGAAAAGACCTTTAAGATCATCAAGTCCAACTGTTAACCTAGCACCGCCAAGTCCACCACTAAGCCATGCCCCTAAGCAGCACATCTACCCGTCTTTTAAATACCGCCAGGGATGGGGACTCAACCACTTCCCTGGGCAGCCTGTTCCAGTGCTTGACAACACTTTTGGGGAAATTTTTCCTAGTATCCAATCTAAACCTCCCCTGGTGCAACCTGAGGCTGTTTCCTCTTGTCCTATCGCTTGTTACTTGGGAGAAGGGACCAACACCCACCTCACTACAACCTCCTTTCAGATAGCTGTAGAGAGCGATAAGGTCTCCCCTGAGCCTCCTTTCCTCAGGCTAAACAACCCCAGTTCCCTCAGCCACTCCTCATAAGACTTGTGGTCTAGACCCTTCACCAGCTTTGTTGCCCTTCTCTGGACATGCTCCAGCACCTCAATGTCTGTCTTGTATTGAGGAGCCCAACACTGAATGCAGTATTCTAGGTGCAGCCTCACCAGTGCCGAGTACAGGGGCACAATCACTTCCCTGGTCCTGCTGGCCACACTATTTCTGATACAAGCCAGGATGCCATTGGCCTTCTTGGCCACCTGGGCACACTGCTGACTCATATCCAGCTGGCTGTCGACCGACACCCTCAGGTCCTTTTCCGCTAGGCAGCTTTCCAGCCACTCTTCCCCAAGCCTGTAGCATTGCATGGGGTTGTTGTGACCCAAGTGCAGGACCCAGCACTTTGCCTTGTTGAACCTCATACAATTGGACTCAGCCCATCGATCCAGCCTGTCCAGGTCCCTCTGTAGAGCCTTCCTACCCTCGAGCAGGTCAACACTCCCGCCCAATTTGTTGTTGTCTGCAAACTTACTGAGGGTGCACTCGATCCCCTCATCCAGATTGTTGATGATATTAAACAGATATCAAAGATATTAAACAGAACTGGCCCCAAAATGTAGTCCGATTGCAAAAAAAAAGGAAATTGACTTCTTATCAACGAGCAGCTTTTTGCTTGCAGGAAAAATGATAAAACCCAGCCATCAAAAGAGGAAGTCTTGCTCTTAGGTGCAAAAAAGAGGTTTCTGTGAGAACACTTGCTAAAGATCTTTGGAAAGGACAGTA
Organism: Balaeniceps rex; assembly: GCA_013401315.1. NCBI lineage: Eukaryota > Metazoa > Chordata > Aves > Pelecaniformes > Balaenicipitidae > Balaeniceps > Balaeniceps rex. The sequence continues at coordinate 40,779 of VYZW01054372.1, read as the reverse complement.
ACTTTTCAAAAGTCATGCTGCATTGAAGGAAATAATGTACATATGCACCTCATGGGATTGACATAAGTCAATTTTTAATAGCAGAAATCACAAATCAGTAAGCTCAGTGTAAAATTCACTTTGCATTGTATAAAGTGAATACTAAGTCATGTTGTATAACTCCTGTGGTGCAAAGAAAAGAATGAAGACATAGCACGTGGATACTTACCAACCTGACCAATTGTGTGTGTGTACTGACCTTTCCTGCAGCTTCCCGCTCCTCCAGTCTCTGCCCTGATCAGAGTCCCATAGAGGAGCTTGTTCTCTTCCAGCCTGATTTTGTTGGGTTTGTCCTCTAGATACCTTTATAACTGTGATAATTTTTTTTAGATGAATTTCATAAATACTATTTAACAAGTGACACTCCAAGAACAGATGTGGAAGACATCTGCCTAATAATTCAAGCTGCAAACTGTATCTACTTATTTCAAATGTCCTTTACCTTAAATCAGGGTACCAAAAGAGAGCTGTAACTTTTATTTAGAGTCCACTTTACTTTCACCTTCATACTATTTAGGTGAAAAAATTGTGATAGCATGTGGAGCAAAATAGCAAAAAATATTTTCAAAACCCGGGAGAAATAAAGAAGCAAACAAAGTGTTTTCCCTTGTTTTTCAAAGGATCAGAGAACAGGAAGATAAAGCATCATGCAGAAGCAGAAGTGTACTGCAATATTGAGATCTGCCTTGCACTTCTGACACTCTGAGGTGCTATCACTGTAAGTGGCACAATTAAGATGGGGATTATACTCAAGTGAAAAATCCAGTGTCTGGCTTCTTGGCCCCAGAACCACTGTATGCTAGCTACAGAAATAAATTTGGCTATGAGTGATTAAAAAATAAATTAATGAAGCATGAGAGCTATCTGCTCAATGCTTTCTGTCAGGCAAGAGAGTCCAGAATGCTGTAATTGCATACAGTCTTTAGCACAAAACACAGAAATAAGCTAGTCATCTGGAGTCTCAGCCTGCAGTGGCAGACTGAGTCTACTCACCTGGTGGAAAACCATAGCCACCTACTCCTCCATAGCTGTGAGCACTCAGTGCAACATTTCTGGCTATCTTTAGGAAGCTTTGGAAGCATTTTATTTCATTGCTGCTACTAGCTGTTGTCAATACTGGAATAAAGATCAATAGGCTATAGACTACAGCTTAGACCTGAGGAGTCCTGTGCCAGAAGAGCACATGGGCTTTCGTTTCTTACTGAGAAATTATCTGTCCAGGAATAACTGAGATTCATTTTTATTCACTTGCTCTTATGAACTATTGGAAAAAATCCAGAGAAGAGAGGATAACTTGATTTGGAGTGGTAATATGCTAGAACAAACAGGTACTCAAATTGAGGGAAGAAGCAGTTGCTTTACTGCATTTGGCTCAATGAATTGTGATCTTTTTCTTCCTGTGCAAAGAGGTATTAAAATGATGTGAGCTGTAAGCAAAATGTTTCCCTTCAACTCAGACCACGACTGAGGGGAATTATCCTGTCAGTATTGCTCATCTTTCATGAACTAAATAGTATGTATAACCTATCAAATTTCAGAGATTTTGTATGTGTCCCCTATGAGAATTCAGGGATGGGAGCATCTGTCCTCAGTCTCCTCGATTTACTGAAGTCCTGCTCTCTATTGTTTTAGTTCAGTGGCTGATTCTTCATTCACTGAAGGGCTCACTCCAGCAACAGAGACTGAGTTTTCCCTTCCCAGGACATCAGAAGGAAGCAAAGTACAAGAGGGCTTGAGGAGATGGAGTGGATTTGGCTAGTTTTTCCACTAGCAGCTGTAAAAGGGGAAGGTGACTCTGTGGGAGCGGGACCAAAACTGAGTGTTTTATGTTCTCCACGTCACTCTACACAGACGGATGATTTTTCAGCATAGATTCATTTTTATGGCCCATGTCATAAAGTCAGGTCAGAATTTATTAATCTTCAGGATTTTTTGTAAGGATGAGTTGAGAGAAGCAGAGGTTTAAGAAGGGAGTAGAGCCCTTCAAAAAGGTGGGGGTAGTCTGTGGTCTCAGCTCCAATTCATCACTGCCTTAATCTACTTCATTAGCAGCATGAAACAGGCTCTGTGCACACTTTCCGGATGCTTAAATGAGCAAAGTCTTTAAGTGAAAAGGCTGAAGTAATTTGTATAAAGCTAAAATTATATTCTGTCTCTGGCAAGCCAAGCCTTCTCTGGAGGTGCTGGACTTCCTTGCATGTTAAGTGTGAGCTCTGCTCAAGTACCTTGAAAAGCAAAGGCATTGCATGACCTTTGGCCATGTTGCTCCTGAAGAAGCTGTCAGGGGAGAATGAAGCAAAGCAGAGTTCTGCTCCACTGTATAATTTTTCTTCCAGCCTTTTCACTCCTGTGCCCTGCACTGCAAGTAACTATATTTTTTTTCTCTAGCTCTATGATGTGGTGGACAAGATGATGAGCACTGTGACATTATCTCAGATACTGTTATTCTCAAAGCTATACTGTGTACATTAGTATAGGTGTAGACTTTTGTTTGTTAAGAAAATGGGAGAAGACACCAGGTTTGTGTTTGGTTATGCTGTCACTGTGAACACAGTAATGATGCTAAACAAGGAAAATGGAGTTCTGGTTAGCTATATTTAATCATGATGCACTTTTGTGCATGAAGCTTTATCATGGAAAATTTGAGAGCACAAAAGACTTGAGGAGAGCTGACAGTCACTGAGATTAAGGCATTGCCTTTCTGTCTTTTCCTGTCATTCAGGGCTCACTGTAGTGAGACTGATTTCAGAAGGGAACTAAATCGCGTTTGCTATTTCCGTCTAAACTCTGCAGTGACATTGGCTGAGGTCATAGCATTGTCCTCACTAATGTCCCTTATTGAAAAACCCACGGAGGGCTCATTTCCAACAAGAATTCACTACTACTCGGGAGCTTCCAGGTTTTAAAATCTTCATTTTAAAGGAAGAATGGTAAAATATTAGAAGCCATGGGGAGAAGGACAAGCTATGGGTTAGAAAACAAAGCTTTTGAGCAAGTTTTTAATCTGAATTTACCTTAATCTCTGGACCAGTTTTCATATTATTCATCTGATGTTGCTGTTTACTGCAGGGACAGTAGTGTACGCTGAATTATTGCATGGCTAATAAAGTAATTCTATACTAATGCTGATAAAATAATGCTATTATAATCTCTTCCCGTACATTCATTGTGAGCATTTTTTTTTTTACAGAGAACCATCTGGACTCCTCATGTATAATTGCTTTCCAAGTGCCCTGACTTCATGTTGTGAGATTACATTAGTCAAATTTAAACCTTCCATTAGATGTCAATGAACTGTAACCTTGTGGCCGCATGGTTATTGACCCAGGTGCAAATAGCCAATGTCCAATTTAAAGATTCAGTTCTGACAAATGGGTTAGAATAATGAAAACATGATGGGAAATGGTTGGGTGCTTCACTGACTAATTGAACAGGATCCTTGCAATTTGTTCTATGATAAATGATTTTTCACAGCCACGGGTGAGTAACAAATCTATCATGTTTAATGTTTCAGAGTTAACTGATGAAATTTCCTGAACTGAAAGGTACCTGTATTTTTCCTTCAGAACAATTTAAGCTAAATGCTAAATTCCCTTTGCACAGTTAGTGTTTTTTTTTTTTTTTCTTTTCTTTGAATGGGACTGTGTGAAGAACAAGACATTCAAGTTCTATTTTGAAGCAAAATCTCTTTCCACATGTATGCTATCATTAATGTCTGAGGAACCCAGTTTTAAAGAAAAATGAAGGATAGTGCTTTTAGGGCCCATTTTAATTGCATTTTTTTCCCCCTTTATGTTAAATAAAGATCTGATCTGAATAAAGATGTGATTTGAAAAAGATTTCAAAGGGCTTTGGATCAGGTCCTAATGTTACTTCATTCTATAGGATATGTTCCTTTGTTAGCATTTTCCAAGTATTACTTGTTTAAATCTGGATTTGGAGTTCCTTAAAGATTTTTGTTTATCAAAAATCCAGCAGCCATACCTTAATTGGCTAGAGTAAAATGCTATTTCACTTTAGTACAATTTCTGAGGTATTCTCTGCTCCTAGTTTGTATTTTGCACACATGGGTAGAAGGGATGATCTAATGCCTTCTATTATCTGTGATTTCTATTATCTAAATAATTTTTAATGCAGACATCAGCAACAGTATTTTTCAAGATGTTCTGAGTGATCCCCAGTTAAACATGCAGACCCTGAGGAAAGTTATGTTAATATTCTAATACAGCATGCTAATCTGCTATACTAATCTGTTTAAGTCAGCTAATGAATGATGCCTGCTGGACAGGACAGTATGTGGATTTTATTTGATATGTTGAGATATAGAAAATACAGGAAAAATGTGTTTCCTTTCAAAAATGTGGGACAGTGACAATTTTATTGGAAAAGTGACATCATTCCAGAACGTTTAGCTCTAGCGAGTGTTTATAACTAGAATTCTTATTCAAGACTATCAATCATTGGGGTTTTTTTCCACTTTTCTTATTATTTAAAACTGCATCAGCATTCAGGCTTAAAAAATCAGTTGCAAAATACATTTCATAGTGTTAAAATACAGCATCAGAACAAGCACTGAAATGAGACTTCTCATGATGGTCTATACTTGCATTTAAAGGACAGATTGACTTTTACAGTGTTCCATTACAAAATTTTGTATAGATGTTATGATTGCAAAGTCAAATAACAAATAGCTGATAAAGGACAGCAGAGAGTGACTTTGCTTTGCTTTACTTTTGCCTTCTTCATCAATTTACAGTATGACATTATCCATTATCTTTCTGAAGCAGAAATGCAGTGGGGGTGGTTTTTTAACCACTTCATAGCTTTTCACTGGGAGCCACATTCAGTAGTATGTGAAGTAGTAAAGTATTTTAAAGCTGCTGGAATGTGCGTGTAAATACCACCCTTAAAGTTTAGATTTATTCTGGCAGCAGAACAGGTAAAAACATTGCTTCTTTACTCCAGCAGAACCCATTTTCATAATCCAGGTAACATTTCCAATTACACTAGTTTCAGTGTAAAATCATCAGTTTGTGTATTAGCTCAGCTTTCTTTATACAGTTCCACTACTTGTGTGCTAAACAGTGCAAAGCAGGCAGTGCTAGATCTAGAAGCAAATGATGGCTTCATGTTTAAGGACAAATTGCTAGTAAAATTACCATTGTGGTGAACTACTTTTTGCAGAAGAAAATATGAGTGTGTGGTTGCAGTCGGTATCTTCTGGGTATTATTAATTCAGCCAATGATGCTTTAACCATTTGAGCCAAAAAATCTGAAAAGCTTTGACAAGGATAATAATCAAATTGTGATTTGATTATTTTTCTCACACTGGTGGCTTGCTTTGAAATTTATTCATTCATGTTTTTTTTTTTAACTGTCCTTCCTAAAACCATATACTTAAGGTAAAAAAACTGGCCAGCCTTAGGCCAATTGCATATTTAAGTTGTATTTTCCTTAGAATCACGTCACTGTGAAGGGCTCCCCAGTCTGTGCTACCACTGTCAAACTTCTTTGTAAATGGAGCAAAAAGTCTGTGTTTTCAGATCGCTAGCTCCAACGTCACAACTGAACTGACATACAAAAAAAATTGTCTTGAGAATGTGATCACTGACAAAACTGCCAAAAATGAGCTGGCTGAGAAACTTTATTTTTCTTAAGAAACTTCTGGAACTTTAGGATGATTTGAACAAACAGTTTTTGGAGATCTTCTGTTTCAGACTATTTCAATCAATCAGACACAGCAAAAGGCAGGAGGAAGGGAGCAGAATAACGCTGTGTTTTCACTGAAGAAGTGAGTGAATTTTTTTTTCCCATTTGGGGAAAATTGTCACTCTCATCTTCAGTGAAAACTTAATCTCAAGGAACTTAAAGCTGCCAGAATATATGCTTGCTCTTTTGGGGAATCATCTACATTTATTTCAGTATAAACTGAATATTGTCATCTGGAAATTAAGCCCTTGTTAAATCCTCTTCCATATGCTTGATGCAAATCCAGCTGAAGTGAAATTTAATGATTTGTAGATAGGTCCCATGTGAAACAGTGATACGTATATGATGCTTTCCCTTCTTTCTGGTCAGAAGCAGGTGTTACATGCTTTCTCTGTTACATGAAAGAGTAGAAAGAGAACTTGGAAATGTGCACATGGTAGAGACTTTAACTAAGGAAGTACCATAGCTTGTTCAGCCCATTTGCCATCTGTCTCAGAGAATGGAAAAATTATGATTAAGATTGTAGATTTGTTCACTGTATGTGGGGATGAATTAAAAGCTCCTGTGATTTTATGTTGTAAGTGACTATTCTAGTCGTGGCCAGTCATTTTGCTATTGCAGTGGTGATTTGGCTTTACACGTTTACTTAAGGAGAAAATTTGGGTAACAATTTTGGGGGTCACAGAATGTGAGGGGGTCAGAATTTACCAACCAGCGGATGAATAAATTGTCTCTGCTCATCATAAACTTTTAGGCAAGAAAAACTACATCCGTAGAATAGCAATGAATGAACCAATGTCCAAATGACTGGATGTACTGAATGAAGTTCTGCAGAGGTCTGTCTTGCTTCTGGTATAATCCAGTAATGCTGATAATGATGTGGATTACACAATGAAGAATACCCTTATTAAATTTGATCATGACATAAAGAGAGGACAGACTGCACATATACTGAAGAACAGGACTAGAAATCAAAATCCCCTTAACAAACACTTAAAATGGGCTGAAGAATGTAAGGTGCTATTAAATATGGACAATAACAGGCAGGATTAATCAACTGTGAAAATATAGTTCGGAAAGCAACTGGCTCTGTAGCAAATTGCTTGCAAAAAATGAGTGGCTTTGGTGGATTACAAACTGAATGTGAATCAACAATGTGATACTTCTGTTAAAAACCAGATGTCATACTGGGTTGCATAAACAGGAATATAATCCATGAAACGTGAAATAATCCTTCTCCTTTGCTCAGTGTTGGTAAGACTGGTGTTGTAGTGCTGTTACGCACTCATCACTTCAAGAAAGATATGCTAGAATCCAGAGGAGACCAGTGGAAATTATCAGAGGTTTAGGAAATACACTCTACCAAGGAAAATTGAATGAGTTGCTTTCTTCATCTGAAGAGGGAGACTTTCTAGTATTATTCAAATAAATACAGCCTACGTACAAAGTGGAAAGGAATTATTATGTTCCATATCCTAGGTGGATTGCACAAGAAGTAAGGGGTTTAAATTATGACAGGTAAGATTCAGATCAGACATTAGGAAAAAAAATATTTTAGCAATAAGGATAGTGAAGCATTAATTGCCTGGGGAGTTCTTCAGTCATCTTTGATAAACATCTGTTAAAATGACACAAGAATAATTGAACTTTGCCTTGGATGCTTAGAATCAATCAATAGACTTTGGTCCTTCAAGCCTGACTTACTGATGATTCAGTGCTGTTGCCAAGAGATGTACACACAAAATTAAGGACCAGAGGATAAAAAAGAGAAGGGTTTGGTTGGGAGTCAGCAGTTCCTGAAAGCCAGTTTAGAATCATAGAATCGTTTGGGTTAGAAAAGACCTTTAAGATCATCAAGTCCAAGCATTAACCAGTTTGGAGGGAAAAGTAACAAAAATGAAAGGTTGGGACTTTATGGGAAGTGAAATTATTAAAAGTCCCATATGCATCCTGAACCACCTTGGATCTAGGAATAGGTGTATTTCCTTCATCCTCCAGTAATTTCAGAGCCAAGCTTCTTCTCGGCCCTTCCCACTTGTAAGGAACTGCCCGGCTGTGGCTAATCACACAGCTGTTGCCAATATGAAGGATTTTTGTAGTTTTAATACTGTTAGCAGAAAAGAAGTGGTTCCTTTAGAGGGCTAAATAGGTAAAAACTCAGCTGGCTGGGAAGGCAGGTGGTGTAACACAATCTGTGGAAATGTGTCTTTTACACAGAAGAGTTCTTGTGTTATTTGGGTAAAAGATGTTAAAGCTTGATATCTGAAAGTGTTGTAACATGCTTAAAACGAGAGGTTGTGAGAGGTTTATACAGACGTATAAACATACAAATGTTGATGTTTAATGACTGAAATAAGGTATTGTAACTATGCTTTTGGATACATTACATTAAACAAAGGCTTGGATGAGATGACTTTGGTTATGAAAGGGCATGTTTTGGGGAGGGCTTCTGCAGCACTTTTCCCCAGGTGCCATCTTGGATACCAGGCCTGCCTGGCCAAAACTAGCACTACCGGCAGATTTTGCCTCATAAAAGTGCTTCTTTAGCAAAAAAGCATTAACTTTGTCTCCTTATTTCTGCTCATGTATGACATCTGCTCAGCATGTCAGCGTGACTAGTTAGGAACAAACCTGTCCAGAGGAGCAGGTCTGATGGGTAACTCATCCCAGCCGAGAGCTGTGGGAAGTGCAGCTGGTGGTGGTGATGCCACAGATGTTGGTGTGGCCCTGGAGTCACCCCCCGGCCACCCCTCTTGTCCCCCAATTGTCCCCCTGTCATGGTCCTGCTGGCCGCTGCCGGGTGGGATAGAACAAGGCAGGGACAGTTCTCCTGCCTGCCACTCCCTCATAACTGAGGCAGGATCTGTCATATTAATATCTCAGTCAATAACCTATGGATGTCCCCTGTGCAAAAGCAGTAGTTTATTTTAATACGGCCGTTAATGAGGACAGGGCTGTTTGCAGTGGGCTGCAAAGCCCTGTGAGCAGCCCTCGCTCGAGGCAGGAGGCACTGAAGCTTTTCAGAGGCCTTGCACTTAGGGGTGAGTTGGGCATGCTTCTCTGAGGTGTTTTTCTACTCTGTAGTTTCACTGTGCCTGGGACACCTATTCTGTTATAACTTGTGCTGTAATCAGTGGCATTGCCCTAGGATAATGAGGGCAAAACTGAGGTAAGCAGGAGTTCAATGTAATACTGTTGTATGTTCACAGACAAATGTATGCTGATACTCTCTTGGTTTTTTTTCCCCCCTGTCTCTTCAGGACTTCTGATTTAACTAACTAATCATCATGTCTGACCCTGTTGTTCTGCGTAGCATCAAGAGATTGGGAGAGAATAACTATGCTTTTGACTTGGATGGCAAATGTAAGAAGTTTATTCTTCAGTCAGCTCCTTATTTTATAAAGCATGTAAAATAGGTGGTGGGTGGCCTAAGTGGAGCAAACAGTCTACAGAATACAAAGCAAATAGTCTGTGAAATAAACATAGAGTTATGTGGTACCTGCTGTTATGGGTATGCTGCCTGCAAAACAACTTTTCTGTAAAAACTACAAATAACAATCCCCACTTATGGACAATCTTTACTTATCAGCCTACAAGTTCACGGTATCTACCTAGGTTTTTATACTCAGCACTTTGGTGTACAAGTAAAGGGCCTTTACTGGGGGAAAAAAAAAAAGTTCTGTCTTCCATAGTTTCTAGAGATGCTTTCAACAAACACATATATCTGTAGTCATATTAGGCAGAATTCTTATGAGCTATTGCTATGTGAAGATCTGCATTCCTTCTCCTCATCAGAACTATTCCTCTCTTCTTCCATTTTTCCTTTGCAATGCGCACTTTTCTATTTTGCCCATCCAAATGCGGCAAGAGTCAAGGAGAAACATGAACTGCTAAATATCTTGAGTTCTGTTTATAAGACTTGAGAAAAGCAGACAAAGAGAGGGGCGTTAAATATTTTTGTTGAATGTAAGGTACAAAGGAAAGCAAAACAGTAGCACATAATGGAAGATAAATTGCAATACAATGCAATGTACATGCTCCTCAAACAGAATAAAAAGGATTCCAGCATTCAGATATCACCAGATTCCCTAAGCATACATACATTTTGTATTTTCAAATTCCCTGACAGCTGTGGCCTAATCCTGGAAGTGTTGAAGCTTTCATTAAAAACATTCTCCTAGGACTCAAAGAAATGCTTCAGAAGATGCATGAAATAGCCTGTGTTCTAAACACGGGCCTTATTGGGATTTACAAATGTGGCATTCACTCCCAATTTCACCTGCTTTATCATAAAAATAGGTGCTCTCGGGTCGGCTCTGCACAGAACACAGCTTGAGGAGGAGGGATGCTTTTTTATCGTGGGTTCTCTTTTTTTTTTCTTTTAATTCATCAGATGTTATTTTTAGAACAATCAAGCTGGGTAGTGATAAAGACTATGTGGTTTTATTTCACTTGACATACTTCGTGACAGATTACCTCCAGAAAACATGTCTTTCAACATGGAGACTCATATTGAAAGACAGTGCCTCTCTCTTAGAACTATTTTTCACAAACAAAAAGAAATCAAAGCAAACCATACTAGACTGAGTTACAGTGAATTTTTTCCCCTGCCAGGTTTAAGGCAGTCCAGCTTCAGCCTCTTTTGTTCCATGGGAACCATACCTCTACCTTTTGTTAAAACTTGTGGCATGCAGCACAATTCTTCACGTAACCATGTATATCATGGAATTTCAGGCAATAATCAAACTTTTTCAAGACCTTATGACAGATTTTTAATCAGAGAGCCCTCTTCAAGCCTCTCTCCCTGCTATATAGCAGCACAGCGTCCCAGCTATAACTTGATCTGTGATGTCTCTTGTCATTTTTAGAATTTAGTAGTTGCCAATGGATGCTAAGTCTGTATTTCAAATCTAGTATCATTTATTGTTTGGGTTTGGGATTTTCTTCCAATCTTTATCTGTCTCATAGGACTGTGGGCAAACCAGTAGAGTTTGAACACATTTGGAGTATTCAATCAGAGCTTGGACTAAGCCTTGATTGTGGTTATCTTTGTAGAGATTGACTGATATCTGCAAACATAAAATCAGCTGTTCTCTTAGAAGACAGTACATGTGCTTTTTTTTGATCTGACATTAGAAACTGAACAAGAGCTTCACGTGCAGAAGGTATTATGTTCCCACCTTCTGTCTCTGTGTTAGCCAGATAATTCCTTTGGTTTTAACCATCCTCATCAAATCTCTCTCACTTTGCTGGGATTATTCTCCTAGACTAGATAATCTCCTATTGAAGAGATTCAAAGGTCTGCTTTTGTTAGGAACTTCAAATCTATTGTTACAGCTGGTAAGGAGATAGTGTAGGAAATTATTCACTGAATAACTTGAATGTGTTCTTAAAATCAAAGCTGGCATGATCGATTCTGCAGCTAATTTTAAAGTCTGCAACATAGCAGCAGCAACCTCAGCTCCATGACTGTGAAAGAAACCAATGGAAATGTTTTCTCAAAGTCTGCTCTCTCCCCAGTATATTGCTACCCCAGCACACTGTTCTGCATCCTGCTGGAATGAGCTGCCATCTGCATGCTGAAGCAGTACAGATCTCCCCACTCCCCTCTGCTGCTGTGTTTTGTTTTGCTTTTAAAACTTCTCACTTAGGCTGCTAACTGAAGGCAGTTTCAATGCATGGGGCATTGTGGACTCTAATATTGGTGGAGAGGGGGGAGGAATGACAAGAAAAGCGAGTGAATAGGTAAAGGGGTATGTTCTTCTACTTCTGAGACAGAAACCTGTTTGTCTCTTCCAGTCACTTACTTAGAACTTCTCCCAGATTGCCCAGATTTATCTAGCTGGTTTGAGGGGTTGTTTTTTGTCTGTTAGTTTGTCTTATGTTCTTGTCGCTTTTACTTGTTATAGGATTTTGGCAAAAGACTTTCTATCGGGACCAAAGCTATTCCTCTTTCCACAGTTGGGTGTTTTTTGTTTTTTGGGGTTTTTTTGGCCTATCCAAGTGAGTTTGCCTCTGGTTTCTCAGTTTTCTTGGAAATGTACTGTGTTTTCTGCTTAATGTAGTGAGCAGTTTGTTGAACTGCTAGAGCACCTTTCCCAAAGCAAACATCATTGCTTTAAAACCCTACTGGCATTCTGCTGACTGATCTCTTCTGCTCTGTAATCTCCAGTGAGGTTTGTTTCAATAACCATCTTTTGTACATATTAGTAAGAATTAGCCCTCTCTGGATCAGCCCTTGAACACCACATCTGCAGGTATAGTTAAGAGCCAGCTTTAGATGGGAGCCTTTTGAGTACAATTTTTCATCACTTGAATCAAGTATCAGATTTCCTCAGGCTTAACTTTCATTGTGTTCTCACAATACCAGTAAAAACTCAAATTCTTGGCAATGTTCTTCAGCTTTTCCTTGATTCTGTGATTTTTTAAAATTGTAAAATTTCTTTCTTAAACGCCATAGTTCCTCTTTCAAAATTTTTTGAGTATTCAAAGATTACTATAGTTTTTTTCTTTAGGGTTAATAAATTTTTTCATCTTCCCTACATTTGTTTCTTTTCAATAAAAATCATGTTATGTCCTCTTTTTCTATTTTTTCAATTGTAGCAGTGTGAACTGTTACTCATCTGTTTGCTTCTTTCAAATTAAGCATAGGTAACATCATTCCAAATTCTCCCCCTCCTTAAAAACTGCTGGCCCGCAAGAGCTGGCCCGCAGTTCCTTGCACTCTTGAATAGCATTGATATACCTTTGTTTTCCTCTTCAAGTTCATAGATTGGGGTTTCTTCACTTTCAGAGAATGCTTATTTTGCTCTCTAAATTGATATGACTCAGAAAGCTATTTCACCAGACTCTTGTTCCTCCCATTTTCCTCCCAGTAGCCAATTCCGTCATTTTTTCCAAAACACTTTGCTTTACCAGCCTGCAGAGGAAGCTTTCTCTAAACCTTATCTTTTCTGATAAACCCTGGAGAATCTTCTAGGAATGGTTTCAAACCATTACAACAATTACCAGCTGCCAAACTTCAAAGAACTGCAAACAGATGTTTCTTTTTCCTTCACAACCAGCTCTTTTCTAACATCAAATGATTCTTTGTAATAATAATTTTACAAATTAAAACCTTCCTGGAAAATGTCTGGACTCCTGGGGTAGACATATGTCCTTATTGAAAGAATCTGTTTACCATCCCTGACTAACAAACAGAGCAGAATAAAACTAATAGAGTCACTGTTAGCTAAAGCCAAATAAAGTTATCTTATTAATGCCAAAAAGGAGATGTAATCAGCCGTTCCCTCAGTCTCAAATTCAGACTGCTTCTATCTAACATTGTTGCCTTGGGAGATGCCAAACCCTGGAGACAATGGAAAACCCTTCTTCCATTGGGTGGGAAAATGATGGAGGCAAAATTTGTGGCTGCAGTGACTTCATTGCACCCTTTGTGAAATCTGATGCAAAGTTCCTCTGTGTTTGCTCTGTGAGACAGGCCTGTGCATGCTAAGTGTTGTGTCACTAGATGTGAAGAAAGGAAGGCACTGCTTGAAAAGCATGTCATGGTTCTGAACCTGATGCTGAGCTGCCAAGTGCAGCGTAAATGAGCAAGGTGCATATGCCAGTGCCCTTAGATTATCCAAATTGTGCTGTATACATAAAACTAGCTCTTTCTTCATTGCCGTCTCAAGTGATGTACAGCATATATTTTCTACATCAGCCCTTATGATGACACTTCTTCTCTGGGGCTCCTGCAAACACAAGCTGTGCTTTAGGTATGACGTCTTCAACAACATCTCTTGAAAGGGAGCTAAATCCAGACCTGTTCTGGGGACTAAGGAGTTGCCCTACAGCATAATTATATCTTAGTATAATTCCATTTCTCTAAGCTATGGTTCCTTAGGGAGTATGACAGCAGTGTGACAAGTTAATCTTACCCTCCAGGGGCACAGCTGTCCCTCTTCCACAGGATTTGCAGTCTCTAAGTTGTTGGAAGACAAGAGCAAAGACCTACCACTCCTCCTTTCAGGGAGCATGCATGGACTGCCAGTAGACTAGTATTCCTTGATGAGCCAGTGTCCAAGAGAACTAGTTGAATACTAGCAAACAGTTTGCAATGAAAATGAGTTGACTTTTGGCAATAATCCTGAATAATGTATTTAGTGAAAACCATGTTGTCATCTGGGGGATTGAAAACTTGAGACTACTTCTTCAAGAGAAAGCAGGCATAAATTCATATAAACTTAGCAAGGAATTTTTGGATCCATGTCAGCTCATGTCCCTGGCTAGATGTATTAGTGGGAATAAGATGCTTATAAATCAGGAATGATCAGGTCCCATGGGGTCCTAGGGTTTATGTTTCACATGTCTACAGAAGATTATGTACTTTAACAATAATTATTAACTAGACTGTGCATTTATTTTTTCTAACAGGTAACAGCTTCAAGAAATCAGAGTAAGTCATGTACACAAATGGAACAATCAGTATTTCTAGGAATATTCAAAGAAGTTAATGTCATCGGATCAAATTGACGCATTTATAGAATATATGGTATTTAAGGAAAAGCTGTTCTCTAGGAGTTGAACTGCCTTATTTGATACAACTGACACAGGTAGACCAAAACTGTCCTAGAAACCTTTAAAACCACAGAGTAATGGCAGCAAAATATGGTCTTTCTTCTGAAAATGTTTTTGATAGTCAAATTTATCTTTCTTCAACGCTTCTAGTTTGAGAAATGAGTTTTTCAGGAATTTTAATCAATCTTGATTAATTTCTCTTAAAGCTTAACTGTGAGACTGTAAAATAAAAGGAATTAACTCACATAATTTGAGCTCAGATATTAAGATTTAAACGTAGAATTCTAGATAGTTAAAAGCTGAAATGGCTTAGAGACCTTGACCTTCAGCTATAATCTGAGATTTGAATGGGGTTAAGAGCCTCCCTCTTCCTAGATCTTGGGACAACTATGTAGTAGACTGGACATCCTAATGTGTGCTGTAATTTGTGCCAGCTCTTTCTGACACAGTGTACACAGTCTGAGAACTACTCCTAGAATGAGGAAGCAAGACCATCCCTTAATTTTTGTCTTTGTCAGGTTGCCCATCTCAGAGAGCACCAGCCCAGTATTCAAGGTCTACCATGGTCCTCGCCACATATCTTGAAATCCAAGTTCTGTTGGACTTTCACATGTAACACACATATCGTCCTACCTACTACACATATGAAGCTTCCTTCAGGCTTTCTAGGATCTGGTTTATGAAAACTGTTCATGACAAATATAGCTTGAATACATTTGTTTCATTAAAAAACAATATCCAAATTAAAAATCCCTACTCATTCATCACTGAATGTACACAGCTGATGATTACTTGCTATAGTATGGATCCCATCCATAATGGTGCAACTAGTCCTTTGGATTGATCATACAGAATACATGATACATACTGATCATACAGAATAGCAACACATAAAGTGAACACTGAAAAAACCCCTGTATGGTAGGGTAAGAGATTCTACTGCCACTACGGACATATGAACATACAGGCAATATAAGAGGGAATGGGAACTGGACTTTCTCTGTCTAGGTCTAGCCAACAATTTGCATGCTAGTTTTTTCTCTAACTGACCTCCAAGAACCCACAATCCACATTATAGCAACAGTGTTTTGAGGAGCTGCTTATGAAACAAAGCATAAACCTTCAGATCATTTTAACCTAACCTCTGTTCTAGTCCCTATCTAAAATTTAAAAGAACCATCAAATCACTGGTTCCAAAGAAATGTGAAAGAAACAGCTTGTCTCTTAAAATTTTGGGCAAAATGTCTCAAACAAAATGTAATTTCAGAGAAGTAACCAAGAGAATAAAACAATTAATGTTAAATCTTATCCTTTTTGCTAGGAATTTCTATACATATGAAGACCCTTTTATAGAGAAGAAAAGTGAAAAGTGAGTTAATTTCAATTCTTGTACTATCTTTGCATATAGAACAAAATATGTACTACAATACAAGTTCATAATTTTATGTTTTCTGTTCTTGAAGGTCATCAGAAAAGAAAGAAAACAGTATTCGTGTTGGCTTCTTTCAGCTGGTAATGAAAGCAATGGCTATAAATATTTTATGTGTATTGTGCTGCAGAATAAGTGACGATAATCTATACGGTTGTTTTGGGGAATAGCTGTGACTAAGCCAAACTTTTAAGGATTAAACCATCTGGCATGAAATCCTGTCATTAAAGTCAACAGGAATTTAATAGAACCCTTTGTCATTTTGGCAGCTTGGTATCGATTATCGATATTTGTGTCATCATTGTCTATTAAACATATTATATTGAACCTACAGGTAGATACAGGGAAAAGAACTAAGATGCACAGCAGCGATCTAGGTGACCTTGGTTCATTCTTATTTCTGCCAAAATTTTGCTGTGTGATATTTGGCAGATAATTTAGCTCCCTTGTGATTGCTCCATATTAGAAGATTTGGTAACTACAGAAACTTGGGAATGCACAATACTGTATGGTATGTCTAGACTTCGATGGCTCTTGGAATCCCATAGGGTGCATCTAAATTTGAAAATTAATGTAGTAGAGAGATTTCCAACCAAGCAGCATGCAGCAAAGAGGTTTTATTACTTCTGTTTTGCATGTAGTCTAGGCAATTAGCCTGTAATATGTCCAAACTAATATGGTCCTGACTGTAGTGCTGGGCTAGTGCAGTTACATCCATGTGGCTTGTATTCTACCTGGCTAAGTATCTCAACTCTTAGCTGGGTGGAGAGAACAGTCTGTCCACACAGAGGGCTATGTCTGTCAAGCAGAGGGGTTTGAATTCTGTAGCCTGTTTTGGACAGATGTTTAACTCCTACAATGCAGTTGGTAAATACGCTATGTTTGCCTCAGATGTGCTGAGAGATTAGATTATCACATATATGTGCATTTTCTGTGTGTGTTTTTTTTTTAATCAAGGGAATTCCTAGACTTCTTATCAGCAAGATTTGCAAAACAGTGGTAGTGCTACAGTTTTCTTCTGATGTTTTTTGTAGAAAGACATTTTATTTATTTCTCTTTTATGTTAACTGACTTGTTTTTCCCTTTATCTTTTCTCTGCCCTAATGTTCCTTTTCCATATGCGCTCCAAATTCCCACCCTTTCTTCTCTTAGACACACTATAGCACCTACAGAACCTGGACAGGTTCTTCAGCAGGCTATGATTCCTCTTTACACTCCTATTTCAAAACATATAGCATTTGATACTGACATTCTATATGGGCAGTTTGATCTATATATTTACACATTACTTCAGCCTGAAAATCAGACTTCATGCAATCATGACAAAGGTAACTTAAGTCGCTGTATCTTAGCTGAGTCATCAGCTGCATATGTGCGTGCTCTTAGCCCATGGCAAATGTAAGGTAATAGGACTTAGCTCAATCCTTTTTTTACTGTATACAATGTTGTATTTGCATATATTTCTCCCAGATTAAGAGCCAATGCACAATTGCCTGGCTCAGCCAACACGTTTTAGAATATTGATTATGAGAACTTGCTCTGAGACGTTTAGTTGGCTTTCTACCACAGCACCCCAGACTTTTGAGAAATTGGCTAACTCTGTTCAGAGGTTCTGCATAATGTCCTAAGGCTTTTTCCTCCCTTCCCTTTCCCTCTGCCCCCACAGGAACTCTGCAAAGTAGGCTATATATATAAATTATAATTACTATTCTTAATCTTTTAGCTAGTTTCTGGAATGATGATAATGTGGAATGATATTGAGCTACTAATGTTAAATGATAATACATTCATTTACATGGTCAGATTCTGCTGTCAACTAAAAGGGAGCTCATAATAATTTACAAGGCTGTAATCACAGGTGCAATTAGATTAGATTGGAGAGAGAGATTTGTCTTCTTTCTCTATTGAAGATAATTCTGAAACTTAAAGAGAATGATTTTGTATCTGATCCACCTGATTAATGATTTATGAGTATACAACCAGCATGAAGACTGCCTCTCAGCAGAGACCATTTTTTTTCCCTGTCTCTTTAGTTTCGATTTTCTTCATCTATGGAAATTGTAATGATGGCTGTTGGTAGTTTCTGTGCTATCGTTCATGGAGCAGCCCAGCCAGCTGTGTTGCTTGTGTTTGGTGCAATGGCAGACACATTTATTGAATATGACATTGAAATGCAAGAGCTTAAAGACCCAGGCAAGACATGTGTAAATAACACCGTAGTGTGGATTAATGGTACTGTTCATCAGAATGAAAAGAATGCCACAGTAAGATGTGGGTAAGTAGTAGATATATTTGTTTCTTTTCCTTTGTTATTATGATTTGTCAGAAAATGTATTGCTAGTGAAAGTCCACTTCAGCCTTTAAACCTTACATTTTCTATCCATGAGGCAGAAAAGGGGCATGGTTCTTGTTAGAGAGTCCTGTTTCTGAGCTGGAGATATTACCTGGAGGGAGAGAAGGTCAGCTTGGGTCTTGGTCTTTCAGCTATAGATGTCAGCAAGGATATTCCTTGATGATGATTGTTCTGATAACAGATGTATCTGCTACACATCTGAGTTCATTAATCTGTTTTCTCTGATGACACTTCAGGTAATAATGACTTCTGGTCATTCTGGTTAGGACTTAGGTACCAATAGGTGCCTGCTGACTTCTGAGCAAGTTAGCTAAACTTTAGTCATTGAAGAGAAATGAGTTCTTCTAGGATGCAATTCATCTTAGCTTATGGGAGATGTCTAAGGCAGGTCAGATGAACTGCCCTATAAGAGTGCCTGTTTCTTTCCGTTAACTATAATAAATGGAGTCTAGATGATTCATTCAGATACAGATATCTGTCAAAGCCAAATTTGAACCTGTAACCTTTCCTAAGGCTCATTTTTCAGTGCATCGTCCTAAGAGTTTTCTAATCTCTGGGTAACATTTAATTAGAATTAAAAGTTACTTGTCTGACGGTCTCTGAAATTCAGAGCACACAGGAAGTGATTCACATTCCTAGATGTAGGTGGCTGGGGCCAAATTCTTTGCTCCAGGCTCTCCAAGCCAGCCCTCCAAGATGGGGCTGGCAGATAGAATACAGGATTTGCTACAGATCTCTGTTCCTCTGAAGCAGAAACTACGCACCAGGCAGGATACATTAAAGCATTAAAAATGGTACTGGATATCTGTGTCAGGCACCTGAGTTGTTTTCATGATTGTTTTCTGCAAGACATCAGATCAGGTGCATAGTGTTCCCTTTTGGCTTAAAATTTCAGCATAGCAAATTCTGGGTAAACAGGATAAAATTTGCTGTCTGCAGGATGTTTTAAAGAAGTTTCCTAAAAGCATAACCAATAACGACCTGAAATGCCTTTTTCAAAGTAATCTAAATGCAATAGCAGCAACTCAATGCCCTTCACTGATATTAGGAGTAATTTAATACTCCTACTTGAGCTAAAAGAAATTATCATTTCAGATTAGCAAGCTTATGGTACAAAGTAATACTTGAATTGACTTTAGCAGCCCTCATTTCTCTCTGTAAAACGCTCTTTAAATCTGAGCGTTATTAGTTGGTATAATGGCACAAAGCAAGCGAATTCAACATCTAATGAAAACCTGTTGGGAAGCTCTTCCCTGAAACACCCTCTCACCTGTGCTGTTTTGGAGCACGCAGTCTGGTGGGGCTTCTCAGAGGCTGCAGGGCAGCTCCAGGATGACAGAGCGCTTCCCCATACCTCCCAGCACTCTACCCCTGTGTGACAGGCAGAGCAAGCAAACCCGCCACTGCCAGCGCTAGCCCCAGTATTGGGAAATGATGTCTCTGTTACCAAAACAAGCTGACTTGCCAGCTGACATGACTCTAACTTGAAGAAACACCAGAATAGAAATCTGTGCGAGACTTAAAACAGTGTTGCTAACTCTTCTTTTTTTTCTTTTTTCCAGGATGCTGGACATTGAACAAGAAATGTCCAAGTTTGCAGGTTACTATGCAGGAATTGGCTGTGCCGTACTTGTGTTAGGATACCTCCAAGTCAGTATTTTGTTTCCTATTTTATTTCAAAGTTTAAATCACTAAATAATTAAGTTTATAATAATAATAATGCTCCCTTTAACTGCTTAGTCAGCTGCCCATTTGAGCAGAGCAGACGCTTTCAGTTCTCACTGTATCGGCTGAAATAGCTTAGCTCTGGCAATCTGAGACCTCTTTGGATTTGTGCATGCATACCTTTGTACAAGGACATGTTTCACCCAGTGAGATGAAGGCATGCTGCTTCTTTCACGCTGCAAGACATATTTGCTTAAGTGTGGTTACTATGGAATCCACATGCCCTCCCAATAACAGCTGAAGAGCATGCAGATTCCCAGTAGGCATCTCAACTGTGTTGAGCCCTATGTTTCTATCATAGAGATATTACAGACTGATACTAGCGTAAAACTAGTGTTGGAGAAGAACCACACCCTACATATTCTGTAGTAATGGTTCAATCCTTATGACTGAGATGACCCACAAGCTTGGATGATTCCTGCATAATCTGCTAAAAAGTCCACTGCTTCTGAAGCTTTTTATAATTGAAAAATTGCTTGTTATTCTCCTTCCTGAAAACTATCCCAGAGTTTTGCTGAGGTAGGATGGCTGCCATCCCTATATTACTTACAGCTGTAGATGGAAAAATTTTTGTCAGTATGACATTCACATAACAGCACAAGTAATTTAACTTGCATCTCAGCCTATCAGAACTGAGACAAATGCTTGATCCAGAGGCTTTATAAAATTGTGGGATGATTTAAGGATCAAAAGCATAAAACAACTATCACGTCTGTGTAGCTAGAATATATTTTACCCGAATAGTAACTTTATCAATAGCCAAATTGTTGTTTCCCATTTTAGCCAAATTGCTTTTTCCCATTTGTTGGGAGTAGAAAGATTTTTTACTGCAGTTTATCGGCCACATTATGCTCTTCCCAGGTCTGCTTTTGGGTTATGGCTGCAGCTCGTCAGATACAGAAAATCAGGAAAGCTTATTTCAGGAAAGTAATGCGAATGGATATAGGTTGGTTTGACTGTACATCTGTAGGAGAACTGAACACCCGAATTTCTGAGTAAGTAATCTAGAAAAAACATATGCTACAGAGAACATTTTGCACTTCCTTCCAAACACAACAGAGTGCCAATAACTAGGCATTTGACAAACACCTTCTAATATAAAATACAGCTATGTTCCTGGGAGCAGGGACCAGGCTGATTATCTCCCCCATCTTCACACTGAGTGGCATAACTGTTAAGCCACAATTATTTCCCTTTTGTGCCTTGTCTGTCAGTAAATGTGAGGGGTTTTTTGTTGGGTTTTGGGGCGAGGTTTTTTTGCCAGCTTGTCCTGTCCTTCCCTTCTCCTCCTGTGGCAGTCCTTTCAGAGTAATCTATAATTTGGCTGCCACTGCACACTCTCCTGAGGCTGGAGATGTGGGTTTGAACCCTGTCTCACTTCCCAGAAAGGAAAATTACATTAGGGGCACACTTTGCTTTTAAAAGAGAAGAGTGAGCCTTGCTTAATGTTCTGCTAAAGAAGGTACAAGCACCTACCTTTAGAAAGGGACCCAAGGTAGATGGGGAAACCTTCTTGTCCTGGGTAAACGTTTAGCCCTGAGAAAAGCGGAGTTTAAGGCTTGCTCCTTTTCTTAGTGGTTCCTGTTTACAGACTGCAGGCAGCTGTGAGGTAAATATGTGACTCTAGATGGCTCCCTGTTGTCAGTCGTGCCTGCATAATAGTAGTCACATCTGCAGAAGATTTTTCTGTAGTTGAAGGGGATTTTATTTGCCTTTACTCACTGCCCAGTGGTATCTATGACTTTCTGAGGTGTTCTTTTTATGAAGAATAAATGCCAAAGTTGCTGTGAAGAATTTCTCTGGAAAAAATAGGAACTGAGCATGTATTTGCCTAATAGATAACACTTAGTTCCCTGGTTTTTTGAACAACATTGTCCTGTGCCTACAAAAAGCTTACTGACTGGAAAAAAACATTCTCCAGAAGAAATATAAACATGTCCTTCAACTCAACACTCTTAAATTTTTCAACAGAGGACTGTAATTTTCCTTGATATATCAATGAGCTAACAACTTTGCACTTTAAACTCCTTTTTGTTCCAGGAGTTCCCAGTTCTTCTAATCTCAGGGGTGAGGTGGTAGCCAAGAGTGGCAGAAGTATAATGTCTGTTTTGCTTTCAGATATTTTTTCTGTGTTGACAATGCATAAGAGAGAACAAATGAACTCTGCAGCTGCCTAGGGGTCAAATGATGTTAACCGCTGCACCACTCTCCCCTGTATCATAGACCTGTCATGTTTTCCCACTGCCTCCACTGACGAAGTAGCCCTCCTCAGTTTTCCCACTCTTCCTCTCATTTAGAGAACAAACTACCTGATAGGGTGGAGAGAGGAACTGGGAGGTGGTAGAAGGTGGAACTAGAGGAGAGTTACAGCCCTCCTCCCTTTTCCTGCCCCCTCAGCAAGGCGGTATGGTACATTTGCAGTGCCCCATGATGGGAGGAATGCCATATCAGCCATACTGTTTTTCCATTATCAGACAGCTGCACCCAGCTGGGATGTCTCTGCCCCCTCCTTTGAATCAGCTGGGGCACAGTATGAATCAGTAAGAACCAGCTAGTGAATGAGTCTGCTGGCAGGACAACTTTTCCAGGGAAAAGATAGTATGTTCTCTGCAGTATTCATGCATAAAAGCCTTCTGCCATTGCAAAGGCACCAGGTTTTCCAACTGTAGCCCAGGGTCTTTGGAAGGGGTGATGGTGGAAAGAATAGGGGTGAGGACGGGCCCTCTCCAAGGGAAAGCAACTAACCCAAATGTGGTCAAGACCTCCAACACAAGCAAAAGATATGCTCACCAATCTTCTGTTGGTTTTTATTTTTTCCAGTGATGTAAATAAAATTAATGAGGCCATTGCTGACCAAGTAGCAATCTTTATCCAGCGCTTAACCACCTTTGTGTGTGGATTCCTACTGGGATTTGTCAGTGGCTGGAAATTGACCTTGGTTATCATTGCAGTCAGCCCTCTGCTTGGGGTTGGAGCGGCTGTCTATGGCTTGGTAAGTGAATTGTGAGAGGTTCATGTTGAGGTATGATGAGCAGGGAAGGTCATGCCATAAAGCTGGGAGGATTGGTGGAAAAGAAGGCTATTACACCCCTTTAAAGTCAAGAGAGACAGCTTATGGTCACAGCAGCACTGGGAGTGGGGAAGCAGGGAGGCAGACTTTGCACCCGCTTTGCTTATTCTGATTCCTGGAATATAGATCCTGCTTCTAAGACGGGAGTGTAAGCATAACTTCTGTTGCATCCTGTGGACGGATATTATGGTTGCCGAGATCAAAACCTGGCCTACACCTTCTCCCTATTACTACACACCTGGTTTAGATGGTTACTAGACACGGGGCTTGATTTCTCTATGTAGACTAGGGGCTTTTAGAGATGATCAAGCTTCGGAGCTGTAAAATAGTTGGAAAGAACTGCTCAAACTTACCTCAAGCTGTCCCTGCTCCTGGCAGCTGCTGTGTCCTCTCCCAGTTGTTCCTGTTCTGCTCCTCCACCCACTCCCTGCAAACTCCCTGTCACTGTGCAGAGGAACGACAGTGAAGAGGGAAACTGCAGCATCCTCTGCCCTTTCACCTTCTCTCCCACACCCAGCAGGGCTGGGAAGTTCCTGCTCCTCCTCTGCACTCTGTCACACTCTGCTGCTAGCATTTTGCTATCAAACGTCTAATGTGACTCTGACTAATGTTTCGTTTCCTGCTCTCCTTTAGCACCTTGTGCTGGCTGCAAGTAGATGACATGAATAATAACTCAGTATGAAGTGGGAGAGCAGAATCCTGGCGGCAGGGAATGAAATAAACCCCAAAATGCCTCTTTCCTTCATTTGGAATTTCTTTCTGAGCTCATTCCCCTTTATGTTTGTAGTTGTCCCCCTTTCCATTCTTACTTCTCTGGCCCATCTCTTTCCTTTCACATACCCACTGTTAAGTGTTTCCTCCTTATGAGCCTTTGAAGCCCAAGTCTTTGTTTTTTACCATAAAGAAAACAGACTCAAGGTCAAGCTAGCCTGGTTTCCTGTCTCCAAAAGTGGCTAATAGATGCCTGGGTTAGAGTATTTGAAGAGAGAAAGCAAATAATGACACTTTACAATTTCTAGTGATATGTCATTCCCAAGTCAATGTGGTATCCTTGTGTAGGATTGTACATGACTACATTTTCTTCTATTAATTTGAGCATTTTTTTGAGGCTAAGTAAGCTTTTGGCATACAGTGTGCTCTGGGCTGCTGTGTAGGGACCTGTTTGTTGTCAGCCCAAGAAGCAAAGAACAGTGGTGGGCATCTGTTTCCATCCTCCCCCATCAGTACCATTACCTCTTCTTCCTGAAGCTGCGCTCTGTCACAGTGGCCAAGGGGCTGCTTTTGCTGCTTAAGTTCCCCCTTCCTCCCACGATGCACAAACCCTCGGTCTGCAGTCTGCCTAAGCCCAGTTAGCAGCAGAGAGAGAGAGGGAGGGAGGGAAAGCAGGTGTTGTCAGCTGCTCTTTCTAGCTACCTGGAGCAGAGCTGTTGGCCAAGGGGATAACTGTTCTGCATAACACATGCTACAGAGGTATATGCCCTAATACTAGAAGACAGAAGTCTTTGAGTATGCAGCGTGCCTAATAAAAGCCTGCTCGGAGTGGAGGAGGTGACCTCAGGCAGAGCAGACAGCACAGTGTGACAGCCAGCATGGCTTACCACTGTCCTTGTCTGCACCTACAGTTCAGGTGTAACCAACACTTTCTTATGCTTTTGTAGGCTGTGGCAAAACTAACAGGTCGAGAATTAAAGGCTTATGCAAAAGCTGGAGCTGTGGCTGATGAAGTGCTCTCATCCATCAGAACAGTGGCTGCTTTTGGTGGGGAGAAGAAAGAAGTTGAAAGGTTTGTTTGGACAAATTGATTTCTGTTTCTTGTAGCAACATAATGCTGTAATGCACTTCGGAGTCATGGCAATTAGTCTCTAAATTCTACAACAATGACCATTTGTTAGCTTTGAGAATTATATGCATGTATGTTACAGAAATTTAGGTTTCAAATAACATTACATATGCAAAACCAGTTTGATAATTCAGTCAATCAGTGAAATAAAACATCAGCAATACTATCTTCAAGTTATTCCCACTTGTAGGAACATACTTTCAAATTTTCCCCTAAACATTGTCTGATATGTCACTTTTACAGCACATCTGAAAACTGGGTACTTTCAAGCTAAGTAAGAGAACTAGTTCCAGTAAGACATAATGAATTGATGATGTTAAACTGCAAATTTCTCTTAAATTCGTTTAAAACATAACACGGCTGTAGGACGTGCTCTGAAACGTTGACCAAATTCTCAAATCCTGTGTCACTCTGCTAAAACCCCAAACCCTGTGGCGAGGTATCTGTAGTGAGTGCGGCTTTTCTTGTGCTTATTACACTAGAACATACAAGGATTTCATGATCTGAGAGCATTGCTCGTTTCAGCAGTGGTCTCTCACTTCAGAGAGAGAGGTATCAACTTTATGTGGACTCTCTGTTAACTGTAGCACAGCCAGTCATTGAAGACTCCTCATTTTGTTGGTCTTTGCTCATTTTGAATTGTCGATCAAATTCATTTCATCCCCTTTTATTTTTCTCTCTTTCTACAGATATGATAAGAATCTGGTGTTCGCTCAGCACTGGGGAATTCGAAAAGGAATAATTATGGGATTATTCACTGGTTACATGTGGCTTATCATTTTCCTGTGTTATGCATTAGCCTTTTGGTATGGCTCTAAACTTGTCCTTGAAGAAGAAGAGTATTCACCTGGCACTCTTCTGCAGGTACACATTTTAGCTTGATGCAACTTTTCTGGACTGTTTCTTAAAACATTAATTTTGGAACACATATTTATAGTGTTCTGGTATCTGGTGGCTCAGTGGTAACAAACACTATATAAGTCTTTTAAAGATCATTACTCAGTATATGTATAAATGTATATGACACAAGTGGATAAGATTAAAAAAAAAATCCATGTTTATTTTAAAGATTTGAAATGCTGCCTACTGCGATCAGAATAATCCTTTCATTTGAGAGCCTGCTACACAATTGGCAGAGTTGAAAACTGAAACTAGCTTTCCCATTTTGTGGGTCAGCATGTGGCTTCTGGGATATTGGCTTCTCTGAAGAACTTACTTGGTGATGAAAAACCCCATTGTGGTAAAGAGAAACCTGACCAAAGAAAGTTTTATCAATTCTTACCTCTCTCTCATGAACAGTTTCTGTTCCTTTGAATCACCATTTTCTGTTGCTAATTGCCCACCCAGCTCTATAGATAACAAAGAACATGTAAACATATATGCTGATAAAAACACACTTGGCTGTGGCTCCTGCAGTGCATATAAAAAACATACTAACCTGCACAGCACTCATGCATCCACTTCTGCACAGTAGATGCATTAGACACTGATGATCTAAAGGCAATAAAACCAACATCTACAGATATATTGGTTATTTGCTTTAAGCCAGGACTACCCAAATGGCAGGCTCCCATCCAGACCCAGAGTAAATTTTTCCTGAACCTTGGCGAGACATCTATTTCTGATCCTTCTCTGCCTGTTGCACACCACGAGAGCTCCCAACCACCAGCAGCACGCAGTGCAAAACTTCCTGTTAAATGGAGCTTCTAAATTACTCTGAGAACATAGTAAAATTGAGTCATTCTGTTCAAGGAGGATGTCTCTCACAGGAAATAATTTGCAACTGCTCTTGACACCAGTAGTTGATACAAGGTAGTGCTGTGAAATACAAAGCGAGCAATTTCCTTGCCTTGCACATGATAACTATAGTTCAGTGCTTCCAAATGACAAATGACAAACAGTGGGGAGCTACCCTGTAGCTGAAAAATTGTAGCTGTCAATAGAGAGACTCTCCCTTATGCTCCCCTTTCTCTCTTAGTTTCCAGTCATCTTTCTTGCACTTCATGTTTTCTAACATACACCCCTAGTCTGGCAGGAGGGAGGAGGGGAGGATTTGTGGATAAAAAACATTTAAATATGCTTCTCCTGGTCTCTGAAAAACTGTTGTGCACCAGGCA
>VYZW01054371.1:23063-50024 GCA_013401315.1 Balaeniceps rex | reverse complement strand
CTGTAATCAATGTTATTTTTTTAAATCAAGAACATAGGTCAAAAGCATAGCTGAGCATGCTAGGATAGCTGCAGAATGGGATAGTTCAATTTTACAGGACAGATTTGCACAGGAAAAAAAAATCCTCTTTGCAATACAGAGATCTCTTCCCAATGAACGTTATCCGCATTTCCTTCTGTAGGACTATAAAGTGCTATTGCTCTCAGTTTAGGGAAAGTGTAAGCATATACTTCAGCCCATTGCTTTTCTTGAGCCAGGATGCTTCGTTGAATTTAGAGCTTGCAATAGGAATCCCAGACTGACCAATAACTGGCTTCAGCAGAAACCCTCAAGGTGTCTTGCAGACATTGCAGTTCCCTCAGCCTTTATCTAGAAGCAATGGAGAGCCTGGCCACAGGAATTGGGAAGGCCTTTCACAACATATTTCTTGCATAAGAGAAAGCAGGGGAAGCACTTTGAATGTGGGTGATATGGATAGAATATTAAAGCAAAGGCTCACAGCACTCTCCCTTTTCATGACCACCTTTCATAAGCATGGATATGGATCCAGCCTCCCTGAAACCAGGAACTGTGTTGCCTTTGACTTTCTCAAAATGAAGACTTCTACTTAATCTTGCCTACCATCTAGCCATACAGAAGCAATGAACAAAAGTTTATTTATAACAAGCATAAATATTTACTGGGACTCACTGTAGGGTCCTAGGGCAAGTGTTTATCTCTCTTTCCAATGCTCAGTTTTGTATTTGATATTTATTTATTCAACTAGAGAGAAACACTTCAAAGTGTGAAAAGAAAGAATGTTAAGTTCAACCCATGTATGGGTTATGTATCCAGTGTTTCTGGATGACTGTGCAGAGACAGCATGCAAGTCAGATGAAAACGCCATCAGCATCTCTGGAGAGTAGTGTTTTTCATCCCAGTTCACAACTGTATGTTTATTATGATCTATCACACACTCTGTTTATCATGCTGTTTATTAGTTTTACTCATCAGAATTCCTATTAATTTCAACGGAGATTTTTCTGATGTTTTTTCATATGAAAAAGTGCCACAGCACTGTAATTAACATGACACACATGTTCACAAACGTTCACAGTAATGAGTAGTTAGTTATTCCCCTGGTTAAGTTTCAGGCTAGCTAACGCATGTGGCATGACCACTACTATGAAATGCATTTTGCCATTCATGTCTAGATATTGCATACCACGATGATACAGAAAATACCATCACAGCAATTCTAAAATCCAGAATCCTTGTAGGACACAGTTTATGCATGCACTGAATTCACCTTGTATCTCATTCAGTCCAAGTGTTTAACTAGAATATATTCTACAGAAAAAAAACCCAAACAAAAACCAGCAGTATCTTTTCTACATACATAAGTTACAAAGATAGATGAAATCTGCTCACAGCCTGTTCAATTCAGGATCAAACATAAATTACTGAACATACAGTGGATTTCATTAAGGGGATAGGAACAGCAGCAGGCCATTATATGTTTTATTCTTGTTATGACAGATTAAAACATACATGGTGGGTTTTTTTTAAAAAACAAAGATTAATCTGAAAAAGTAACATGCCTTACCACTGATGAGACAGCCTTGGAACAGCTCTTAGCTTGAAACACTAAGTGCCATTTTGATATTATCATTTTGGATTTTGCAGGATTTATTTTGTTGCCCAAGTACAGATATAAAAAGTTAAAATACTTGAAGTAGAATTCCCACTAGAGAACAGCTATTTCTTTTTCTCAAATTCATGCTCTAATTCCTCCCTGTTACTTTGATGCATAGCTCACTTTGAACCATAAATAACTTGGGTTGACCTTTTAAGACTAGTACTTAAGTTTATTTTTGTGGAATTTTTATATTTTGCAGCTGTAATGAAAATTCCTTCTTCTCTTTCTACTGTTAAATACTTACCTAGAAGAATTTAAGCTGGTTTTGATCTAAGTAAAATTCGAATGCACAAGTTATTTTTAATTATACCTTACTGATAACAGGTTGAGACATTAGTCAATTTATAGTAATTATTACCTGTGAAATCAAATTAGAATTAATTTAAGGTTAGTGGAGAAGTACAAACATGAGCTGTGGCTTATGCCTGCAAGTAGCAGGTAGGTTAACGGACCTACATATCAACTGCTCTGACTAAAAGGAATTGCTAAAGGATCGCTACTTAGATTTGGACCACTACTGCAGCAGCAGCCAGTAATGTTGGCAGGTGTTGAAAAAGACCAGATATTAAGAACAAGAGGTAAAAAGAAAATGCCATGGAGACTGGAGCAGAATGGGGTGGAGAGGCTCTACTTTAAGCACTAATGCTTTTTCTCAAGTACCCAGCAGTAAGTGAAGAGCTCGTATCCACACTGCTTCAGTAAAAGACAATAGGTTCCTCTTGAAGCCTACCTATAGCAATTATAGATCCGTTAGTGTTGTGCAAGGAGAGTCATGCTAGGGTATAATTATTTACACAGACTTCATTTTGTATGGCCCAGTAAAGTTGCAATTGGCATAGGGGAGCTGCTGCACTGTTGCTTTGTCACTATGCTATTTATTTCATTGCTATTATCGGGTTATCACACCGGATCTTGTTCAGAGTGGGGGATGATTGATTAATTATAATTAGGGATGGGCAACAAGTAATAGCAGTATGTGCAGACACCGAGTATAATAAACTTGTTGTTTAACAGGAGTAAAAAGCATTACGTTGTACCCAGGCTCACCTTAGGAAAAATAAGGAATCAGGCCTTTGCAAGGGGTGAGGGAGCTCTCTGTTCTGGCTTTGGTTCTAGGGTGGGGTTCTGCACTTGGCAATAGGGAGTCAGGAATAAGCTTCACACACAGCAAAACTGACACTTCTAATACGATGCCACCCATTTTTTTCAAAGACCTTCTCCATTCTTGATGAAGAAGAACAAAGAATCCAGATCAATGGTGTCTGCCTGCTCTTCGTCTTTGTTGGAATTCTTTCATTTTTCACACAGTTTCTACAGGTAATACAGTCCAATATGGGTAAATTTTGTTTCTGATCCCTTACTCTGTGGGTATCTCTTTCTGTACAATATTTGTATTTATTCTTATGCACCCCAGGGATACACCTTTGCCAAGTCTGGTGAGCTGCTTACAAGACGGTTAAGGAAAATTGGTTTCCAGGCTATGCTAGGGCAAGACATTGGTTGGTTTGATGACCGGAGGAACAGCCCTGGTGCTTTGACTACAAGACTTGCAACAGATGCCTCACAGGTCCAAGGGGTAAGAGCTGGTAGCTTAAGAATAATTTTCCTGTAAGCACTGATTGAAGGCCTATTTTGGCCCATTGTTGCAGAAATTAGCTAGCATGCAGCCAGCGACGTCAGTGTAGATCAGCCCTTGGTCAGTCAATTAAGCTATTTATATTTATTACAGACTGTCAACGTGGAACTATTATCACTGTATTTACCTAAAAACACAAATAGGGTCACAATTTACTGCCCATTATTCCTGCCTGTATTACCAGAACAAAAATGCAAAAATCAATAAAATACCAACCATCAATGGAATGGGAGGAAGCATCCAGTGCAGAAGTTTTAATTTCTTTTTTCTGGAGATGAATTAGCTTTTTGCCACAATGCTTAGTTTTTTATTTCAAAAACACGTCAGACTAGTATTTTAGTGACATTCATCACTAATCATGTTTTTGAGTTTTCAGCATGGCATTGTGCTTGTTGTGACAGTTTTGATTTAAACTGCTAAAAAAACCACTTGAAAAAACACTTTACAGTACTGGCTGGTGCTCCAGCCGGGGACTCATGCAGCCAGTTTCAGTGTGACTTATTATTTGGGAAAGTGAACAAAGTGAACCACTATCTCCATGCATTGTGTTCCTTCGTGGGTGAGGGCTAAACCATGCTGAGCTATAAATGTTACCCATCTGAATTGATGCTTTGGTAGAAGTGAGTCAGATGCCATTTTACTTGGCTCCAATGCAAGCAATTTTGTTTCAGCTTGACTGAGATGGTGGGTTAGTTTTTAAAAACTATTAATGGAGGTTTTAAGAATAGAAAAACTATTAATGAAGGTTTTAAGAATTTAAAAGACAAATAAGAGAAGAGGTTCCCAAAACCCCTGTCAGCAGCACTTTCTACAGAATCAGAGAAACCAGCTGCAAACCTCTACAGCCCTGTAGGCACTTACAGGGCATATTTTAATTGAAATAAACAAACTTGTAAAATAGTGACTGAACCATTTAATAGCCTCCTAAGGGACACCTTTGTTCTAAGCACATGTAGAGCAGTGGGGCTCAGCCATTCAACCCACAGCTCCGGGGGAAAAAAACAGAGCTATGTGAGCAGCAGTGTCTTCTGCCTTTCACTGCCTGACACAGAGCTTAGCCAACTGCTGCTATTGCAGAGCAAGCTGAAGGTGAGAAGATGCACACAAGTGTCCAGGGTCTGAAAATGTCTACATCTGCACCAGGAGTAAGAAGTGGACTCTTGGAGTGAAGGGGGGTGTTAGAGCTGCAGGATCCCAGTAAGAGCAGCCCTATGGCTGCTCCTTTTGGTAGCCTCTGCGGAGCTGGGATGTGTACCTTCCACCATGGCCAGGCCTGAGGCACCTTGCCGTGTTGCTGCAGGTCAGAAGAGAAGTAGCTGATGAACATTTTGTGCTGCAAGTTCACATTTTGCAAATGAATTTGACTAAAAATGTTCAAGGATAGCAAATGTATATTTT
This sequence comes from Balaeniceps rex, assembly GCA_013401315.1. Lineage (NCBI taxonomy): Eukaryota > Metazoa > Chordata > Aves > Pelecaniformes > Balaenicipitidae > Balaeniceps > Balaeniceps rex. The sequence continues at coordinate 45,312 of VYZW01054371.1, read as the reverse complement.
TTCCTAATACATAGCAACCTAGTTCCTATCTAGGGCTGCTGTTTACTGCTATGAAAGAAAATAACTTTTGAGTTAATCAATCAAGTTTATTACAAAGAACAGTGTTCTCGAAGTACATAAGGAGAAGATGAATGCATTCAATAAAGGTGATGTCAAAGGTATATTTAGAATTTTTCCTTAATAAGAGACAGGCAGAAATGCAACTTTGATTCATTCTTTCTCAGTGATGTTTCTTACTGATTTTAGCAAGGCTGAGACTTTGTTGTTAATAGTTAAGTTGCGAAAGGGTTCTGTTTATTATTTAAATGTAGATGGATAAATGTAGGGGCTAAACACAGTATTCAGATGAGTGATTCCCCAGGAAACCAAAGGAACTCATAACAATAGTTAGATTATCTTTCTCACAATCCTTGGGAACAATTTTCTGAGTTCTCACTGGAAAGTCTGGTGGGTGAAAGGAATATTGGAGATTTGCAGTCCTGCTCTTGATACAATTAATTGGAAACAATATACCCAAACTGGCTAAATTCCAGTGCAGTCAGCAGCCATTGGTGCCTTATGACATTTTAATATCATTTGGAGTTTTCTAAAATTTTATAGGAAAATTTATTTAAAGATTATTGAAGTTACTATTGGAGTACAAGTCAATCATCTCTGTTTCTTTTCTTTGAAGGCAACTGGATCGCAGATAGGAATGATTGTCAATTCCTTTGCCAACATTGGGGTGGCCATGATCATTGCTTTCTACTTCAGCTGGAAACTGAGTTTAGTTATACTGTGTTTCCTGCCATTTTTGGCCTTATCTGGAGCTGTGCAGGCTAAAATGCTGACAGGATTCGCCTCTCAGGACAAGAAAGCGCTGGAAGCTGCTGGACGGGTAACATTCTTTAAAAAATAATTTATATTCGCAGTCACGGGTAGTTGAAAAATCAGGCATTTGGGACCATCAGTAATTCAAATGTAATGAAACTGGCAATGTTTTGCAAATAAGTTGTAATATTTCAGCTTGTCAAACCATTGAAACACCATTGGGAACCCCCTAACTGCAAAAGCACTTTCTGCATGGAATGTGACTTTTCCGAAGTTATTGGACCTAATTGGTAGACACAGATCTCTCAACAGTCTGTTTCACCTTTGTCAGATTTTATTTTAAATACCCATTTGTTGATGCCCTGTGATTATGCTGTCCTCAGAAAGCAGTGATACTTATTCACTCAGAAATCCTCACATCTGAGAATTTGGCACTGAACCACAGATCAGTACGTGGATTTGAGAGAGAGCAGAATTGTTCCTTCAGTGGGCCCTACTAACTTACCAGCTTTTCCATCAATGTGTGCTGCTAGATCACAGGCATAACTTTATTTTTATGTATGGATTTTAAGGGTCAAAATTCTATCAATTCTCATTTCTCAGCTAGTATAGAAAGCTTTATTTTCTTTTAATTCAGATAAGCATTAACCCCTTTTCTGTTAATTTGTAACAGGAGACATAGCACTTTGTCATAATACTTCAAATTTTGCTCCATGGTGAAAACATGCCTGTGTGGGTATTAAACCAACCAGCATGGGACATGAGGAAGGAATTCCTTTTCCTTGGAAAGAATGCGTCCAGCGTTCAGCAACACCTGGCTAAAGCCCTCCTCCTTGTAACTAACTCCAGTATCATGGTTAGCAGCATCCCATGCTTTGCTGGCTGCAAGACCCCATGAACTGCCTCACCTCAAAGGCTGAGAATAGGTTTATGTAGTTCACACAAGGCTGACAATAGCTTTATGAAGTTTGCACTGGCTGAGCAGACTTCCAGTCCATGTACCAAACAAGGAAAACGTGGGGCCACAAGAGAAAGGAATGGCATTTTCTCATCGAGTTCACTCCTATGCACAAACAGGAGTGGGCAGGTCTGCTGCCTTTGAAACACTCAAACTCCTTTGACCTTAGTTTGGGGTCACTAAATTCTGGCACATGACCCAGAACCTGATACTTTTAAAATATACCTAGGACAACTGTGCAGAAACTAAACTGCATCAGAAACGCAGGGGATTTAGAAGACAGGCAACATGAGGAAGACCTCCTCAGGTTATCCCGCTCAGAGTAATGCCTGAGCCTTCTCCCCTGCTTTAGGCTGCTATATTTCTAGCATCAGAAAAAGTATGCTTTGCAGGCCCTCTCAAAGCCTCAGAGATTTTCATTCTGCAGAACTACTTTAGGCCCATCCTAAAATGACTCTTACCAAGTTCCCACTCCTCCCAATCCTCCTTCTTGCTACATTAAGGTCCTGCCCACCCCACCTTCCACCCTCTCCCATCTGAACCTTCCCTCTACCCATCTGAGCTCTCAAACAACTATCTTCAGCCTCCGCTTGACTGTAATCTGTGCAGCAAACACGTGGCCTGGAGCTCTTTGCCCTATTCAGCTCTGCATCTACTGGCTGTTTCTTTCCCATTGCCTGCTGCAGCTAGCTCAGCCTGCCACCCCCCCTTTTTGACTTTTGAAGAAGCAAATCTTCAGCTCCTAATTCCCATTTCTGGGTGTGATTTAAAGCAGCATGTCATGACTGGGGACATAGAACTTAAGAAAAAAAAATCATGTTGACTACCCACACATGCAGACTTCTGGAATATTTTTTTTTTTTTTAAATGCACAAAAGGTATTGTGTGAATTAATATCACTTGACTTTGGTATCACTAATCAAATTAATACATTTATGGACAACTGTTGAGTGCTGTTAGGAACAATCCTCAATTCCACAAAGCCAAGGAAGAATGAAGACCTCACCAACTGCCCACACTCAGAATGGTTTAACTATGTGCAAAAAGTAATAAATCAAAATACTGTCTTGACAAGGAGAGAAACTTCACTAATGAGTCAAGGCATCAGCTTTTATTCAACAGAATGACCCAGAGGCTGGGATGAAAAGGGCACTCAATGCTTCAGCAGTTTTGGTGATGACTGATTATGTCTGGTGTTATTTTCTAATTTATTTGCCAGCACTGCATCCAAATGCTAAATAAACACTCTGAGTTCTTCCACAGTGATGGCTCATCAGCCATGCTAAACGTGGAAAAGCACAGTCTGAACAATTCAATTCACAGTACCTACTTATCTGCTCCTTCACATTGTATGATAATGCAAGAGATTTGACTCTTAATTTTGGCCAGGAAAAAAAAAAAACGGAATTGGATGGAATATCTTTAATGATTTATATTCAGAGCTCTTCCTACATGCTGAAAATGTTCATAAGCCATATACCAGACTATTGCTTCCCAAAGGAAAGCATCACACTATGAAGCTACTATAAAAGTCAAGGCAAACTAATTTTAAACCAATTTCTTAATAAAATTACTTGAGATAAGTAGGGTGAAATTAGGATCAAATAAACTGCCAATTTACTTCTATAGATAAAACTGTAGTGCTATTTTTTTGGGGACAGAAACCCAAATTCTGACTGGCAACAAAGCACAATATAAAGCCTACAATTAATTAAAGCTCCAGAGAAGTTTCCATGGGGATTATCTCATAAATTCCTGGGTCGCATTTTTCTATGTACATATGCAAGCATTTGCTTAATCTTTGCCTACGTACAAGGTAAAAATCCAGGAAATTGTGCCACTGATGTTAGAGGAATCAAAGTGTCACCCTCCATTTACATGTTCCATCTCATCAGGCTTTTTGGACATAAACAAGAGAAAGAGGGAGGGTGAACAGGTGAGGAAACATAGTAAATTCAAGTGGTTTTAATCTATGAAACAGAAGTTGGGGATAGCATCCCTTCTAACACTTTCTCTGACTATTGCTATAAGTAAAACAAATAAAATCATTGAAATAAATGTCTTTAATTAACAAATGCATGCAATCAAGGAAATAACAGTGTTCCTAAAACCATTTTTGCTTTTGTGGATGTCCCATTTATTCACATTATGTGAAATAAGTCACAAGTGAGAGCATGTGCCCGATTTCCTAAGTGGGCTTACAGTAACTTAGCTCTAGTGGAGCAGACAGAGCATTACCATCGAGGATGTTAGTAGATAATTGCTTGTAGGAAAGTTTCTCTTTAGGTTGGCTGATATTTGGGCCAGTCTGTATCGCATCTGCATCAATTTATATATGGCATTAGGGCCCTGTGTTCATGAAAGAATCATGCATTTGTGAAAGAGCACACTCTTACTTTTCCAAGTGAAAATTAGGAGCTTTTACCCATCTTTTTTTTTTTCTCCTCCAGATTTCCAGTGAAGCCCTCTCTAACATCAGGACTGTCGCTGGGATAGGGAAAGAGAAAATGTTTATCAACAATTTTGAGAAGCACCTGCATATGCCCTATAGAGCTGCAATCAAAAAAGCACATGTTTACGGACTCTGCTTTGGCTTTGCCCAGAGCATAGTGTTCATTGCCAATGCTGTCTCTTACAGATACGGAGGGTTTCTAGTTGACACTGAAGGACTCCATTACAGCTTTGTGTTCAGGTGAGAGCCTGCCTGGAGCCACAAACAGGCTCCTCTCCACAAGCGCTGGTCTCAGTGCAGCGTTCAGTTTCTCGATGGCTTCCCAAGAATGACCGTGTCCCCCTTCCCTGCAGGGTGATCTCTGCTATTGTGACCAGTGGAACTGCTTTGGGAAGAGCTTCTTCCTATACCCCAAACTATGCCAAAGCCAAAACATCTGCTGCACGCTTTTTTCAACTGGTCGATCGGCTTCCTAAAATCAGTGTTTACAGTGAAAAAGGGGAAAAATGGGTAAGAGCGGAGATGAATAATTTGTGATGTCATTCAGCTCAATACAAGCATTGAAGTTGCACTAACAATTTGTACATCAATGAGGATCACTGCTTTACAAGAAGGTTATGCTGATTGTATAATTGTAACTTGTCTTTGCTCTTTTGGAAGTGGTGAGCTCTGTACTAGACAGCAAGAGTAATATAAAGTGTGGCTCTCAGGAATTTGTCACTGTAAAACGCCTGTAAATTGGAATAGGACCAATTTGGATGACTCGAAGAATAGCAAGTTTTTTCTTTCTGCTCTACAGTTCACACATAAACCTGACTATTGCTAGCTTATAATGGAGGCTTTTTTCCATTCACATCAAAATGCTGGGGGTGTTCATGAGGAGGCGAATCATCTTTGAGTCAGACAAAATGAAAATGCTCAATTTTTGCTGAATTGAAAAGTCAGACCCAGAAAATTCAAATAGTTTATATTTCATTTAAATTATTTTTTTCAGAATTAAATGAAAACTTGAAATAATTGTTATGAACTAAATGCATTAAGTATTTTGCTACAAACCATGAAAATAAAGTATCTTGATTCCCTTCAGAGTTTTGTAAAAGACTTTTTTAAGAGTTCTGGGACAACTGACCTGAATTCATGTATTGTTTTAATGTTGCGAAGTTCAACTGATTATATTTTTTTACTAAATCCAGCTTTTTGCACAAATGTATTTGGGCTGTCACCAAATTTACGCTTACACAGTATCTGTATTAAAATAAAAGCTTACCCGCTTCCAATTGATGCCTCTGACCAGTGCAGTACAGGGAAGTATAAGCAGAGCAATAGTGTTATGACTAATGGCTTCATCTCTAGAACAGCTACTCCAGTATGTTTTTTATCCTTCTTTCTGGGCTAATTCCACATGCACTAATGTCATATTTTAAATAAGACATGCAAGAATGGCATTTGAGGAAGAGTTACTTTATACTTTACAACTCAGTTTTGAGCTTGAGCTCATTGTAGCATCTTTCTCTCTTTTTTCACCAGGATGATTTCAAGGGAAGCATTGAATTTCTTAACTGTAAATTCACATACCCTTCTCGGCCTGATATTCAGGTCCTGAAAGGACTCTCTGTAGCTGTTAAACCTGGACAGACTTTGGCATTTGTTGGAAGTAGTGGCTGTGGTAAGAGCACCAGTGTCCAGCTTCTGGAGCGTTTCTATGACCCTGAGAAAGGGAGTGTGGTAAGCAAAGGCAACGCGGTTTGTGTGCTGTTGTTTTCAGCAGTGCTACAAGGACTATTCTGAATGTGTCCCACTGTGCAGCCTAGCAGTGGTGGCATGTACATATGCAGCTTGGGGCTTCGGCTCCTTCTCGAAAAAATGTGGACTGTTTGGACAATTCCCGAGTATCATCTCAGATGTATTCAGGCAAGATCAGAACACTACAAGCCTCAGGTGTACCCTCGTGCATTATGTAGGCCATAGACATTCACCTTGGTAGCTCCTGTATGAAACATATAATGTGTGGCTTACATTGTGGGAGCACAAGCAAAAATCAAGTCTGAAACATATAATGTGTGGCATACATTGTGGGAGCACAAGCAAAAATCAAGTCTGATTGGAGCAACAAAGAGTCTGGAACATCTCTAAATATATAGCTACAACATGCAGCTTCTTTGCAGGTTGAATTGTCTAGACTTAACTTCCAGTTATTCAATTTCTGATAGCTTGAAAAGCTTTTATATCTTTTCCTCCTGTAAATACTTAACCATCTAGTTTGACTTCTCTTCCTTTGGAAAGAAGTGTGGTGATCACTACACCAGGAAGGCAGCAAAGCATGTGCCTCACCTTAAGCAATTAAATAGTTCACTTGGATTTAAGATTACACAAATGGTCTAGTGTTTGGCTGGATTACAGACATACCCAGAAATTACACATCATGCACAAAGGAGTCAAATATAAGCAGATTCTTCAAATCACTTTAAATAAGTTGTGTTTGCATTTTACTAATATGGCTAAATCATTTAGTTTTGCTATAAGCTGTTTGGGTTTTGCAGGCTGTTGTTTTGGAATGATGTTTCAAGTATTATTCTATTTCCTGGTAGTTGATAGATGGACACGACACCAAGAAAATAAACGTACAGTTTCTTAGATCAAAAATTGGAATAGTGTCCCAGGAGCCTGTGCTATTTGACTGCAGCATTGCTGATAATATCAAATATGGCATTAACACCAAAGAAGCGATGATGGAAAAAGTCATAGAAGCGGCCCAGAAGGCTCAGCTGCATGATTTTGTCATGTCACTGCCTGATGTAAGTACCCACGAGCCCTTGGCTGTGGAACTACAGATAGGCTGCTCGGTGTTTGTTGTAGCAGGAGTTGCTCCAAAGCCAGTTAAAGTTGCTACACACGTATACCTTTTATTTACTTTTACAGCTGTAACAGTAGGAGCAAAGAGGGTGTAATGAGCATTCATTCCTGACAGTTTGGGCGTGAGCTGCTACTGGATTTTTAAACAGTAGGCAAATATTTATAAAACTGAAATCAGCAGTTACAACTCTGAACTAGGAGAAAGGGGAAGACTTTTCAAAGCCGCGGACAAGACAGAAGCAGCAGCACAGTTCAGCAGTCAAAGCGTTACACTGAGCCAGGAAATATAAATCCTGTTCCCAACTGTGGCAGATTTGTCTTGAGACTAGGGCATGATACTTAGACAAAAATATTTGAAGCTGGCTGCTTATGTGCTCTTAAGAAGTATTTAAGAAGTATTATGCACTGAAATCATATAAATATAAACCAGGGGAACATAAAAGGTATGGATACAACTTAGGCACCCAAAAAACACACTTGTCCAGAAAGCCCTTAAATCACTTTTAACCTCTTCTCCCAAATCTAGGGTGGGGGGATTTCTTTTGCCTCAGACAAATCAGCTATCATCTTGCTATCAGATTTTTCTTCCAGGGCTGTCACCATACTGCCTGGACCCCTAGGCCATGTGCGCTGCAAAGCATGGCTCGGAAATGTCTCCCCAAACACGTGTATCACTGGCATGGTGTTTCTGCATTGCTGGGTTTTTTAAGGAGGAGGCAGCCATGAGCAGCGCTCTTGCCTCTCTCCTCCTGCTCTTCCTTCAGGTTGTGTACTGGTCTGTTTGCTTACACCTGAATAAAATCTTCCTTTTGTATATTTTTCAGAAATACGAAACTAATGTTGGGGCTCAAGGATCCCAGCTGTCTCGTGGGCAAAAACAACGCATTGCTATAGCAAGGGCCATCATACGAAATCCTAAAATTCTATTACTGGATGAAGCTACATCTGCCTTAGACACAGAAAGTGAAAAGGTAAATGTGCAGTGATAAGCAATAAGGGAAAGTTAATACAATGGCTTACAATGTACAACGCCTTTTTCTGTTCTACAGAGACATCCCGACATACTCTACTACATGACCACATTGTTAATTCAGCATTTATACCTTCAATGATCTTTTTGAAAGATCCAGAAAGCACAGCTATAAAAAAAGCAGCCAGCTACAAGGGCTCTTAGACTGCCAATGAAAGGCAGCACTTTTTCAGAAATGTGCACACTAATTCCCTGGGTTTCAAAGCGTTCAGTGGGAATGTTTCATAAATACAGTTTCTGCACATTAAAAAACAAACAAACAAAAAGCATATATGAATGATGAGCCTGAATATCCAATAAAAACAGCAGTGAGGGGCCTAAGAACTTGGGCAATAGTTTGCGTGGCTTGGTTACACTCTGAGATTAGAGAAATGGTGGAAATTTAATAACAGATTCACACTGAGCTGACATTCAGCACATCAGCTGAATAAAGGCCTGCCTTAATTCCTACTGCTGTCTGTGTTTACCCATCCCTTCTGTGTACTGCTCAGTTTATTAACTGAGTTCATGACCCAGCTAAGCACACCAGTAACATAACCTTTGATTTAGCCTCATAGTCACTTTTACATGTGTTGCACAATAGTTAATTAACCTGAAGCAATCAGGTTTCTCCAGCTCTGATCCCCAATTTGGTTTGCATATTTTCACTCCGACACTTTGTCTGTTGCCTTCAGACTGTGCAGGCAGCGCTGGATAAGGCCAGAGAAGGGCGTACCTGCATCGTCATTGCCCACCGCTTGTCCACGATCCAGAACGCCGACATCATCGCTGTGATGTCGCAAGGACTTGTCATTGAAAGGGGCACTCATGATGAACTGATGGCCATGGAAGGAGCTTATTATAAGCTTGTTACCACTGGAGCCCCAATTAGCTGAATTACTGTGATTCTAAATTTGAAAGATTTCTCTTCTGTAAGCAAATACTCTGCAGTAGGTATGTGTATGTTGGTACCCCACTGTGCTCTACAATACTGCGAGTTCTGTGGTACCCTAAATGTATGTAGCTGTCTGCATCAAGCACACTTATCAGGCACATGCAGGGGACTAAGCATAGGCTGATGCATTCAGGAAGTAGCTTAGCCCACTGCTAAGGGAAAGAAAGCCTGAAAATGGGAAAGATCTTTGCTGGTGAGCTGGGGAATTGCCACCACCTGCAGTCAGACTGCGCAGTCCTGTCATTCCTCAACTAGCAACCAAGGAAGACTCCACCCTGGTGTTTTGGAAACTGCCACTTGTCTAGGTAAGCCCTGTGAATAAAAAACAATCCCGAGAATGATGCTGTATACCTGAAGGGATCAAATCTCTCCTCACGTTCAGTCTGCAACAGATACCCTCACTGTGGGTACAGAACCCCCACCCTTCCACCCCTTCATAGCAGACACGTCAGCTGTGCTGCCGGGGAAGGCTGGGCTTCCGTCACGTGCAGCTACAGCACTAACACGTCGGCGCCCTGAGCCTGACACAGCCGTGCCCCTTCAACAGAACCGTGAAGTACTTACAAAGAAGGCAGCTCCACGAAAGTAAGGAAAGCAACCAAGAAGAGGAACAGAAGCTGGTGAGGATCATTTCCCTTACACTCACCACCCTGATCAAAGCTGTCAAATAGATTTTGAATAGGAATAAATGCTTTAGTTAAATGCAAAATCCTACAGTTAATCATCACACTTATTTAAATCACTTCTGTTGAGATGGTGATGGATAATATGTTCTCTTTTCTTCAGAAGGCAAGACAATGATGAGTATTTTTACAGAAATCATAAATATATTCAGTAAGGGTGGAAAAAAATTATCCATANCCCCCCCCCCCCCCCCCCCCCCCCCGCCCCGTAGCTCTTTTTTGTATTAAACAGAGTTGATAAATAGAGCAACAATTCATTCAGCAATGACAAAGGTCAGGAAGTATCTTCTTCTGGCAGAAGCTTGTATCTGTAACAGTTTATTATAAGGTCTACTGCATGTTTCTCTGAACTATGTTATTGGTTTTTGTCTGCAGGACAACAGGACTCTTCCCTTTAGTGAGTAGGATCCTGGAGACAAAGCAGATAGACAGAAAGTCTAAATTACAGTTTCAAAGTTTAAATCTTGATTTTGAATAATAGAGTATTAACTGGAAAAGTCGTTCTCTGTGTCCTAAAATCTGCAGCTGTGGATGGGTGGGTTCACCCACTTTATAACAAATCACACCATGATGGAGTTTCTTACAAAACTACACAACAGTACCAACTGCTGAAACTTGAATAGGGCTATAAGGGTGAAAACTTTACTAGGATACATCCATTAATTCCAGGCAGCAAAATAACCCAATTTCAACGTTTGTACAGCTCCATTAGTAGAATGACTTCAACAGGCCCTACTGAAATCACATAGCTGACACTGAAATGCTATTTTCCCAAGGAAGCCTGTATTTTAATCCTTAACTGAAAATGAAAAAGGAAGCTGTATTATTGGCCTTCTGTTTTAATCTTGTTATGTTTCAGAACAATAATTAGTTTGGATGGCTCGGGACTGAAACCATTGACAGAGTGACTATCGATAACCTATTGACATACCTATATGATATTTAATTTATATTAGTATTTAAGGCCATGGAAAAATAATGACTCTCTGTTAAAAACTACAATTACTATGTGTACTTATTCCATAATTCTTTTGCCTAAAGGACACCACTTTCGTGGCCCAAATTATACCAATAAATTGTATTTTTTACTGGCTCTTGTGCTTTAGCCCCTCATCTCTTACCCTTCAGACAAACACATGAGTATCTTGCAGCAGATAACAGGTATTTGTATATATTTAGATCATGTCTGTAACAAGGGGCTGCTGTGCAGGACGGAGCTGTTGAGAAGGCCAATGCAGCTACACTAGCCCCTGCCTGCAAAGGAGCCTGCCATCTCCTTGCAGGAGCACAGTGACATGGGCCCTGCTGGGTGTACCACCCAGCTACTGCTCTTTGTCATAGTTTGTCTACTACTGCTCTTTGTCATAACATCATCCTATTTTTAGGCAGCTAGCAAATATCTGGAGCTACGTATTGGTAGTTATACTGTTATACAGTACGCCTGTATAACAGAAGGCACTCACGCTGTACACAAACAGTTGCATTGGTCTTACGCGTTCTTGGGTGCCATCTCCTGCCACTTTATACCTGTGTGCTATCGACATCCAGTTGATTACAAAGCCTTCATACCTGTGCAAAGGGATTAAAGTGCAAGTGGAGCTACACGGTGTGTCTGAGCATGAGCAACAAGCCTTGATGGACTGCTTGGTGCAGAGCTGGACTGGCCTTTCCTCTGCAGCTGCCCCACAGGTAACATCTCCCAGCCCTGGAGCTTGGTGACAAGACCCCTGAGCAGACCCAAAGGAGTTTGCTTACATCTTTCAGAGCCAGCCTTGAATTACTAGTCTTGACAGAAGTAGCCGGCGGTGTTGTTCGGTGCCTCCTGCTGTATGTGCCTCTGCCCAGTCCATGCCAGCTGCATTACCTGGTTTTCCAACCACCCTATTCCTCTGGCTAAGTATAACTATGACGCTGTATTGGGATGGCACCTGAGTAACTGCTCTGCAAATACAGCCCCTGCTCCAACTAGACTACTCTGAGCAGGATCAGCCTGTCTGTGGCCAGAGTATAACAGCGCATAACAGGGAATGGGGAGGACGAAAAGCTGCATATTAGCAAAAGTGAGTGTTGTGAACTGAAGGTAATGCCAACTTGTCAGCTAGTTTGTATGAGGAGTGAGGGACACATTCACTTCATATAAATTCTGGCTAGTGAGAATCTTTCTGCAGACAGATGGAAGGACTTTTGAAATTGCATCATCCCAATTTGAGCATCTCTAAATCACAGAAGATTAACTTTCTCCTGGGATCCCATTAGTGGGAGCAAGGGAATCAGTCAAGCACTTTCCACCCTCCTTATTACATAGGAGAAGCTTAATTCAAAAGGGGGCCTTGTGGCCCAAACCAGGTTGAGTGGTTCAGCCCATCATCGTGTAAGTATATATGCTCTGTATCTGTTCCAAATATTAACAATATAAACAGTTGCAAATGTCCAAGGAAGTTACAGTTTAAATGTTTAACAATCTGATAGCTCTTAGTTAAGGTGCCGCACAATCTTATTTAATAAGGCTTGAAGTGTAATTTTCAACTGTGATAAATTCACTAAAGCCTGACAAAGGGACACGTAGGCCTATTTCACTGTATCAACTAAATGGCTGGCTCCTGATTTACAGTTCTAATTCTATGAAAATATCAAGATTATATCTTGACACTTGTTTATTCCACCACTCTGGAAAAGGCTAACTCCATTTTAAGTTTCAGGAGCCCTCTTTGGAGACTCTTCAGACTCTTCTTCACAAAACTCTATAGCCCAACACACTCAGCTGCTCAGCAAGTGTCTTACTCTACTGCCATTGCTTTATCAACAGGTTAATTTCTGAAGTTACTGGTAAAATTAAAATAACTTAATTTACTCAGTTTTCCCACCATTTTTGGTTTTAATAATATTTTAATAGTTGCAGAAAGAATAAAAGGTGGTTCAGACAGGAAGCTGGTCTTTGTCACTTTCCCTAAAGCACTGAGGGACTTTTTACAAGGGCATGTAGTGACAGGACAAGGGGTGGAGGCTTTAAGTGAAAGAGGGTAGATTTAGATTAGACATAAGGAAGAAATTCTTCACTATGAAGGTGGTGAGGCACTGGAACAGGTTGCCCGGAGAAGCTGTGGATGCCCCATCATTGGAAGTGTTCAAGGTCAGGTTGGACGGGGCTTTGAGCAACCTGATCTAGTGGAAGGTGTCCCTGCCCATGGCAGGGGGGCTGGAACTAGATGATCTCTAAGGTCCCTTCCAAGCCAAACCATTCTACGATTCTATGAAGTTGCAGGCTGAATTAATAGGACACTCCAAGAAAGCGAGTGAGAGCGCATGTCTTCTTACGTGCCTGTACGGTACGTAGAAGAATACTGCAGAAATGCTAGTTGTCATTCTACATTAACGGTTGTGTCTATCCCAACAGAGGCACCAAGATTCTTTGTCAGTACCGGGAAGCACAGACCCCCATGTGGTAGAAGCTTAGAAACGTGATGTCTGCCCATAACTCCCAGCTTAAAATAGCCAACATTGCCAGGAGGCCCATGCACTGCTGCAAGAGCCACGGACGGCTGCGCACAAAGAATCCCCTGCTGTTGGCCAGAAGAAGTGAGGAACAGAAGGACAGCTAGAGCAACCATCTAGCATTTTGTGATGCCTCTGTAGGTCACCTCACCGGTAGGGAATAACAAACCACAGAGCATCTTGAACACGGGAGAAATCTTTGTCATAGCNTAAGTTTCAGGAGCCCTCTTTGGAGACTCTTCAGACTCTTCTTCACAAAACTCTATAGCCCAACACACTCAGCTGCTCAGCAAGTGTCTTACTCTACTGCCATTGCTTTATCAACAGGTTAATTTCTGAAGTTACTGGTAAAATTAAAATAACTTAATTTACTCAGTTTTCCCACCATTTTTGGTTTTAATAATATTTTAATAGTTGCAGAAAGAATAAAAGGTGGTTCAGACAGGAAGCTGGTCTTTGTCACTTTCCCTAAAGCACTGAGGGACTTTTTACAAGGGCATGTAGTGACAGGACAAGGGGTGGAGGCTTTAAGTGAAAGAGGGTAGATTTAGATTAGACATAAGGAAGAAATTCTTCACTATGAAGGTGGTGAGGCACTGGAACAGGTTGCCCGGAGAAGCTGTGGATGCCCCATCATTGGAAGTGTTCAAGGTCAGGTTGGACGGGGCTTTGAGCAACCTGATCTAGTGGAAGGTGTCCCTGCCCATGGCAGGGGGGCTGGAACTAGATGATCTCTAAGGTCCCTTCCAAGCCAAACCATTCTACGATTCTATGAAGTTGCAGGCTGAATTAATAGGACACTCCAAGAAAGCGAGTGAGAGCGCATGTCTTCTTACGTGCCTGTACGGTACGTAGAAGAATACTGCAGAAATGCTAGTTGTCATTCTACATTAACGGTTGTGTCTATCCCAACAGAGGCACCAAGATTCTTTGTCAGTACCGGGAAGCACAGACCCCCATGTGGTAGAAGCTTAGAAACGTGATGTCTGCCCATAACTCCCAGCTTAAAATAGCCAACATTGCCAGGAGGCCCATGCACTGCTGCAAGAGCCACGGACGGCTGCGCACAAAGAATCCCCTGCTGTTGGCCAGAAGAAGTGAGGAACAGAAGGACAGCTAGAGCAACCATCTAGCATTTTGTGATGCCTCTGTAGGTCACCTCACCGGTAGGGAATAACAAACCACAGAGCATCTTGAACACGGGAGAAATCTTTGTCATAGCTGTCTTTGTTCTTCATTATTTGTTTCTAGTCCCATTAGCTTAGTCATTTTGCTTAAGGAGTCACAATTATTGAAAAGACTGGTTTCAGGCCAGCTGCTGCAGGAAAAAGAGTTCAGAGAATCATTACAGAGGTATCAGGAGATGCATAAAGCAGAATATTTCTCAGACCATTAAAAACAGAGTAATAATTTTTTTAAGTCAAGGTAGTTTTAGTAGGCTCTTAAATAAGGATACCTGTTTCAGATTTGCTTCTGTAACTTGCATCATGTTCATTCCCAAGGGCCAAGTCAAACTATTCACCTTGTTTTCCCAATTAAATAAGATTTTTTCCAGTTCAATTATCCCACAACTAACTGGAAGTCTAGAAGCAATATCATGTTTACATCTTCTAAGCCTTATTGCTATCAGATCACACACACACAGAGCCCTCATTATCCATATTATAGCTTTATGCTGCTTGTATACTAAGTATTATGAGATGGTATCAGCAAAATGGTGCTTAAAGACTGTGCACCGAAAGGGAATATGCAACACTAGGTGCTAAATAATGAATAAAAAGGGAAAGGACCTGCCTTTACCTATTTAGAGCATCCACTTTATACAGCAAACATATATATAAAAAACATATTAGTTACGTGTGTGCTTAGGTAAACCAAGCTGACAAGAATATAAACTTGCAGTGACTTAGTCTGCAATCACATTTTCATGATTTGCACAACTACAAACAGAGATTCAGGCTTGTCACTCTTGAAATGACAGAATTAGACTAATTTACCTTGGCAATACAGGAGCATGAACAACATTCTTGAGGTGATATGCAGAGATAATTTCATTATTGACAACTTTCTTCATTTGTTGCTCTGTGTAGATGTACAGAACCCAAAGATTTGTTACACCGTATTTATGCATTTTCAATATCAAAGGTGTAATCTGTATCATTCATGATCTATGTGACCACTTTCAAAAAGTAAAAATGACAAAAATCACACAGTAATGCAAAAATATATTCTACAGAGTCTAATTGAAATAAATTTTTATTTTTTTCTCATCTGGCTTAATCAGAAGCTGTTTTGCTCAGGAAGCTCAATAAGTTAAATCTAAAGCCTTGTTTATAACTATGCTGGCCTTTTTCACGGTGCCTGGGGTACAGCTGTACAGTTGTAGGTGGTGTGATACTGTCACACCATTACCTAGCAGTTTAACACACAATATCTATAAATAAAAAAATTAAATATTGAGTATCACTATATACAACTGAGGCTTGAAGCACCATCTAGCTGGAGATGGACAGAACTAAAAGACCACCAAGTAGCTAAATAAAACCAGTTGACTATACTTTAAAACGTCATTATGACCCAGAGTATTGGGTCATTTCTAACCATACTGCAGTGTGGTTGCAATATTTCTAGGAATAAAATCAGCAATTAATATTTCTGAGCTGCCAAAGTCATGCTTGAATGTACTGATTGTGGATGTACTGGTTACTTACCAGGAGCACATCAAAGGTGCAGTGGCATCCCCCTTGGTTAAAATGAGTTAGCACAACTGCCTTTGCAGAGGGTTCTTGAACAGTTCATATCCATCCCCACATTGCTAACCATTTGGAAACTTTATCTAATTAAGTTTCTTTTCAGTTGTCCTCATTAACAAGTGGACACAGTACGGAACCAAGGCAACTACAGTCAGAGGCATAGCTGCACTCTTACAAAAAGAGAGAATGTAGAACAAATACTCAGTATGAGTAGGTATCTTAACGAAATTATACAGCTGCAGTGTAGCTAAAGAAGCAGCTATACACAATATGCGGAAACTCATCTTACAGCTGTTTTTACCTTTGCAGCTCGTGATGAACATTTCAGAATTAATTCCGAGACCTAAGCCAAAGAGTGCACCTAAATTCCTCACCAGTCCAGCAAATGGAGTTGTGTCAATGTTTATCCAGTCTGGGTTGGCACACCACTTCTTGGCCTTTGGAACAGACCAGAGCAAGTCAATATCAAGAAGCTTGAGGACTAGATAAAAGCCAAGGGCAAAGATGAAAAGAAACAAGTTTGTCTTGATGTACATTCTCAAGCTTGCTGTCTGAATAGCAGGGGTATGCTCAAATGCTTCTGCCACAAGAATGCCTGCGGATTAGAAACTCGGTGTTACAGGGAACAACACACTCATACTTTGAAGAAGCGCTTTTTACAGTGCCCCTGTAGAATTTGACTTTTGAAGACAGAAGAATGTATGTATGTATTTTTTTTATATATATATATGTATATGTACACATACACACACAATTTACCACTTCTGTAGTACATTACAAAACCTCTTCTCCCACTCAAAACCGCTAATTTGGAAAAAAAGAAATTAAATACCAAGCACTACATGTTTTTGATATGAGGCATGCCCTAGGCCTGACAGAATCCCCCAGATGACAACCTATCAAATATTAGATGTAAACTAGAACATTCCTTTTCCCCAAGAGTCCTCCACTCAAAGACTGGCCCCAGCAATGCAGAATTCAATACCAGTTCCCACACAGGCTTTGACTGTTGAAGGAAAAGACACAGAACACACTTATCCTCTTTCTTACTCATTTTACCCTAGTTGTGAAAAGGGAGAGCTGGACTGCAAGCTGTTAGCCAGTGCTGCCCAGGCTGCTCTGCATGCATGAAAGAGAACAGGAGCAGGCAGCCCCCGCTCAATGCTCCGCTCACCCTCCTTAAAATCAGATAGATACTAGAGAGATTGTTCATAGTTTGAACTCCGTAAATACCAATTTGAAACGTGTTTAAGTAACTCTGAAGAATGTACTTCAGCTTCTTAAATAACCCTGGAGAGTTTGCACTGCTAATTTGCACTGTTCTCTGTTTTGCCCCAGGTCTCTGGCCCTGTGCTTGTCCACACTGCACACATGCTAGTTTGCGCCTGGCCACCATTTGAAGTGAACCAAATAGCTTCCTCCTGAGGGGAAAGGTCAGGGCCATATAGGAGCCATATAGGAGGAACTTCCTCTCTGATCCCTTCCACACAGACAGCACAGATAAAGATCAGATGCAGCCAGTACAAACCAGATAGCACTAGTCTGTGGCAGTGTGGACATAATGCAGTCAGCATCAACTGGCACACGGACAAGGGCTCACTCCCTGTGTGAATTACAGAGACAGCAGATCATACTGCCTTGCAAATTTTACCTTTTGACTATCATCCAATCCTTGATCTTCCAGAGAGTGGAGAGCACCACTAAGAGCTGCAAGCTGAGTAGCACTACTAAAAATCTCTTGCCTTTTCTCATACTTGATTTTTTTCAGGTTTTGCATATACATTGAAAAGAAAAGAAAACAGCAGCATTACCAGCAAATACTCCAAGAATAACTTGATGAGGGAAATGTGTTGCTATGAATACTCTCGAGATGCACACACTGATCTGGATAATCCAAAAAATACTCCAGAGGAATGACCATGTCAATCTAAGGGGGAAAACGAAGATGCTTAAAAATTAAGAGAGGATATTTCACCTAGTAATTTACACCAGGCCCCTTTGCATCAGCCTCATGTTTTTACCAAGCAGATGTTTACAAGTAGAGAAGTTTAGAATCAGATGATTAAAAACTGGAAGTCAGGACTAAAACATTAGCAAGAGTGGTTGCTCTTGCAGCCGCATCTAGGGCTGCAGGAACAGACCCCAGTAGTTTCAGGTCCAAGACACTACTGTGGTTTTAGTGATGAAAGTCATGAATGGCAAGTTAAACCAGCACTAGTACCTTGACCATGTTTTTCATCATTAAATCATACTTAAATGCAAAAGTTCAACTATTTGGTGACAAAATTCACACAGTGTGGGAACAACCTTGTCAGGCTTAGAAAGAACAGCCATCAAAGCAATTATAAGACTTCCCCACAGAGCCGAGTAACATGTTACACTGAACCTTGCCAACATTATGCGCATTTACTTTAAAATGGGGTATGATGGACTACCATCAAAGCAGTAAATTTATGTACTAACCCAAAGATCCAACACATAAAGACAATTAGTAGAATTCAAAATTTCCAACACTGAAGATGTGACATGACCTTTAATAGGAGCGGATTCAGACATATTGTATGCAATGACCGTAAATTAATGAATACCAACCTATACAAATGGTAAATCCTCTTAATATTCTTTTTCTTCAGTTGAAGTAGATCATAATAAAGGTTTGTTTTGTTTTGTTTTGTTTTTCAAACTGGACAAAACAGACTATGAATATTTGGTTAAAATAAGTCCATTAAAAATACAGCATGTATATAAAGAAGTATCTGTATGAGTTAGAATTATGGCAAGACACTGACCTGTGAAGGGTAACTGCTGATTTATCTTTCCATCTAACTGTGTAGCTAAGTGCTGCTGTGACCATTACATACCAGACACAGGAAGATCCCATGGCATGTCCAGATGGGCTTCCTAGTAAAAACAAAAAGGAAATATTAAAGCTTAAAAATGATGACTGTAACATTTGTCGTATAGAAAATATCTACTGGCAGTTACTCAGCCACTAATCATTTAGAAAGAAAATGGTTAACAAAGGCTGAAAGAATGCCAACTGCTTCTCAAAAGTTAATTTTCTCAATACGAATTTTTCAGAAGACTCATCTATACGGAATCCAGAATATTTGTCTGAAATCGAGTAGGTAACAGCTTAACCATCTTATATTCGTGTGAGTTGGTATCTTGATTGGAAAGCATAGTATTTTTCCATTACTTAGATTTGGATTGTGATTTAAAAAACAGAGCATCTAGGGCTCTTTTAGGGCTGTAGCATACAATGTAGAACTTATATATGAGGATCAGATGAGATAGGCTTTGAATGGGCTATCTCGTAATTAAGGGAGCAACAGAGATTTAGCTCTTTGTAACATTCTAAATTAAAGTACCCGTATAACTTTAGATGGCCCTTCCAAATTGCCTTTTATCTGCTTCTCCAATTACCATGGCATTAGCAATTGTGATTGTGATCTGTGTCTCATTAGTAATATTACAGTCCAGGTAATTCACATTTGAGGTAGTTTTGTAATAAATTTAGAAATGTATCTGAAGTGTGATGGAAGAAGTGTGTCTTTATGCTTTACTTTGATTTATTTTATAAATTTTAAGGTGTTGTACAATGTCCACAACCTTGGAAACAGATTATCAGTGGAACTGGTATATGAAATGATGCTGTAACATAGTGGACTAATTACTGTACCCACAGTAGTCTGTAACAGGGAACACACTCTCATATAGAGATCAATAGTGATTTCTTTTTAGTCCAGGCATACTAATATAAGTGTAATTTGTTTTAATTTAATGAATGAAATTTTAATTTTACTGGAAATGAAATGAAGCCACAGAGAAGTTCCTACAACTGTGAAAATCACCAAAACCCAAAGTATGCTGGCATGATGGAAGGGAAATGATTCCTAAAACTACTCTGTCATTTCTTTTCCCCTGTTCACCAGGTTTACATTCAACAAATTGAAATAGGGAAGGAGAGAAAATTAGATCATTGGAATCTCTCTATACCAGACTTTTACAGCTTGGCTTTCTGTGGAGACAAAAGAGAAGTAAAAGGGACAGGGTTCTTTCACTGGCAGAAGAAATCATTTTGGCTGAAGAACGTGTTATGACCCAGCACTATATAGTAGTTTGCAAAGCAAAAGAATATTTCAGTGAAGCAGCAAAGCAGGAATGTCTAGGAGGACAAGCACAATGATTTCTGGCTCCCTGCACCCATTTTCGGTATTCTGCTTGGCAGTAGCTTTAGTAGTCACACTACCAACTCTCTGGTTAATTTCCTAACAGATGTACACTTCTAAACCTCACAACAGAACAAATATCACTGATAAGGAAACCATAAGGTTGTATATCAGCACGGGGAAAGCTTCTCTTTGTTGTCATCTAGGAAAATGTCATCTAGGAAAAGTGTTTCATAGTTCATCTGCAAATTATCTGCTAGAAACAGCATAAACTCCACCTTAAGGTTTATGTTCTTAAAACCTTACCAATACCAGAGAAAAGATGGCTGCAGGGTTTTAGTTCTGTTCATTCCGGAAGTATGAACCAAATTCAGGTCCTAGATTGCTTGCCATGTAGTCATATAAAAAATTCCCTCAGCTTCCTCTTTTGTTGAGCCGCAGAGTTTGGGGTTCAGGCTATCCTAGCAATATCTGGATACGCCCTTCTCACATCTGTGGCTGCTTCTTCATCTTTTCATATAAACTGCATATTTAAAAAGTGTGTGAAGTACCATGCAAGCTCACACAATGACTGTGTGCACCTAACAGTTGCACTGACTGCAACAGGTGAGTGACAGATATTGTCAATGGTCAAAGGCAAATCTGGAGGCGGGAGAAAATGTGGTCATTTAAGTGCAAATAAGGAATCATGACAGCAGTACCCACTGGACAGAAACAGGAATGACTTGTTACTTCAGGAAGAAAGTAACAGGAAGAAAGCCCTTCTGGTTCAATGAATCAAAATGAAACACTCTGGTTCCTTAGCCAGGGCTTGGAATTACATGGTGCTGAATAGGCTCAGTTCTGAAGTCTTTTGAAAAGACCTGAAGGACCTTAATACTTTGGTTAGGTCCCAAATGAATTAACTTGAAATAGACTGCAGATCACATATAGACCAGGCATTATTAAACAAGGCAAGGGCTTAAGCTTGTTGTTCAAAATTACAATGGGATATAATGCAGGATATTGTTAACAAAATACAGCTCTGCAAACCACTTAAAAGTTTGCAGTGGCATTGATGAGGTGTAAAGCACATTCATTTCCCTAGTCAGTATTTTTGTGTACAATGAATTAAACTAAATTCAGTCAGTTAGCTCCAAGCAAGTTTACCTTATTTCATATATTAGGGTTGCAAAAGCTCACTTAACTTCAGCAGTATTGCATTTGAGTTCCACAGAGAAAACAATGAGATATAAAAAAGTGAAAATACAATGGAAAGGTACATTTTCTTAAAGAAATTTTTTTCCATATATTTGTACACATACCCCTCCCCCCCATACTCAGTGCCAGTGTCTGATTCTGGGAAGAGTGGTTCCATTTTCCACTTGTGATGTGTTATGTGATCAATTGCTGATACTATTGTTATTTACACTGAAACACCTACTAGTTTTTGTGGTTTGAATAATACTTTCAACAGTGCACAAGCCCTCAAACTCAACAGCCCCCTGCTCTGTTTTGGAACACTCTTAAACTTCTCTCTCCAAGCTCATGTCATTGGCACTGCAGCTGTTCCTAAAAGTGACCTCACAAAGCAGGTGTATTACTCTTTCTGAACCTATGACACAAGTTATGTTAAAATTCCTTTCCAATATTCTGGTTCATTCTAGCAGGAGTTATTTTTAAAGCAAATCTCCCTCCCTTGCACTGTTAAAGGCAATGAAGTAAACATTCTTGTCACAGAGCAATCAAATACTTATCACATTTTATTTCTTCCTTTTTCTCTTCCTGTGTTTTGGTGCATGCTTCAAAAAACCATGAGCTCTGAGATTTGTGTATCATGTAAGATCTTCATATATCACATTCTCTCCCCCCAAAAAGCCACTGTCTCTATTAAATGTACCAATGTAATCTCCAACATTTCTTACCTGGTCCAGTTTCACATGTTATAGGAAACTGTTCAAGGCATGGGCTTGACTGATTGGGATAAATCATTGTTTCTTGCACCCACCAGTATGGACGATGGCCAAACAAAATCCTGACCAAAAAAAAAAAAAAAAGAAGCAAAAAAACAAAAAAAAGGTTTTTATGTAAAAAAGCCTCGGCAAAAGAGTATAAATAATTTTTCCAGGAATA
>VYZW01054371.1:0-20098 GCA_013401315.1 Balaeniceps rex | reverse complement strand
GCTGTAGGGGGGTTGGACTAGATGACCTCTAAAGGTCCCTTCCAACCCAAAGCATTCTATGATTCTATGATTCTATGATTCTATGATTGCTACCAGTTGCATTGAGCCATGTAGAAAACCTTAAAGTTAAAAAGAGATTTAAAATTCTATGCACTGTTTCTGAATAACTACTACAATATTTTTCTGTACGTTGACAGAATTATTCACTTCAATTGGTATCACCCGATTTCAAGGAAAACCCTTCCAAACCCAAAATTTCAGGATATTTCAACAATAAATAATTTCCTAGCTTCTTAGCTGCAAATCTTTTGGGAGTTTTTTTCTTGCTAAGCCATATAGCTTATAGCTTTTCAGGGTGTCCAGCAAGGAAACTCTCATATAAATGAACTGATGGAACTGATTTTCCCTCTCCCAGTTCTTTCCCAAGAACTTACTTGTTTAGAAACATCTTTCTCAAATAACTTTTTATACTTTATTACTACAGAAAATGTCCTTTTGCTACATTTTTTTCCGGCAAAAGTATCTCTCCTTTAAAGGTAAGTAGGACTTACAATAACAACAACAATAAAAATCACTCTTTTATACATGTCTGGGTTCAGTATGCAAAAGTGTGGAGAATCTGATGTTTTCTTCTGTTTTTCAGTTTAGTTTATGAAGAATAATTAGCTTTAAACATGAGTGTAAATGTCAAATCAGTTGGTGGCTAAGTAACAGCCATCTTGCTTCTAGTACTAAGTGAAAACAGCAACTGTAATGAGGTTAAGTCTAAATAACTATTGCTCTATTAGGAAAAGTATTTTGCAGTAAGTTAGTTTCCATCAAGATACAATTTAATGTCCTCAGGAGAGTCTACCAAGTAATAAAATCACCTTCTAGTCCCTTTTTAATGCCACCATTGTTATTTATCAGAAAAATTGCCTCTCTGATGCAGGATGTGCAGGACCATTGCAATAACTTTTTGCGTGTTTGTTTTATTTGTAAATATAAAAACACCTACCCATGTCACCCACTGGGATAGTGCTGCATCTGCTCAGGCTGAACTCTTCTTCAGACAGAACCACTCAGGCACACTGGTTCTCCAGAAACTTGTTAATATAATGTTTGAAGGTATGTCTTGGCAACGTTTCAGTAAAGCAACCTCTTTTAGTATAAATGCTAAAGGCCTCCTGATACTAATTTTAATTTTAAAGATTTTCCGGATGATTCATATGCTGCTAATTATCTTTCTGCTTAGATAGAAAGACAGAAAGAGAAGCACCTTAGACATAATGAAGACTAACAGATAACAGCAAACATAAATCAGCTTTAATTTTCTCCTACATTCTCTCTGTTTCAGAAGCTCCTACATCCACAACTTAGACATACCACACCATACATAAAAGATGTTTAAAAAAAAAAATCCACAGTCTACAAAGCAGAAAGCAGGAAGTTTTTGGAACAGGTAAGCAGGTTTCTGTGAGAGAGGCAGTTCAGGTGATGTGCTCATTGTGTCTGGAAGCACTCACGATCCTGCTTCATCCAAGAGGCAATCAACGGCTGACATGTGAGTCATCTCTTGTCCTGCCTGTGATATTTGGCAACCTATAAAAGTCTGACATGCTAAAGACTTTCCTAGCTCTAGTAACCAGCAGAGAAAAGATGGTGAGACATGTCTTGAAATACTATATTTAATAACTTGTTTAAACTAACAAAGGAGAAATACTTCCTCAATCAGCTTTTTTCCCCTCCTTTTCTATGCAAAGCACTGCAAAATGCTTCCGTAATGAGCTTAGTATTTCAAAGTCACTTGAGATAATATATGAAATAAAACTATTTGCTGTATTTTAGTATGTGGAATTGTGAGGAAAACTAGTGATCTGTACAAAATGGTCAGAATGTATATGCAATTGAGTTTTTAAATCAAAGCCTTGTCTTGTCTTGATATTACAGAACCAAGGTTTGGCCTTCACATGATCAAATGAGTTCTTAGTGCAAAGCAAACCCCTTTAAAATGCTATCTGTTCATATAAAGAGTTTTTAATTTATTGATATTTTCTTGATTTATTTTATTTGCCAAGACATACAAAACCAGAGACTATCCAAAACTTTATATATTCTTGGTAATAATGTAGAAACAAGAGTCATGTTGATGACCCACTGAAGGGAGGATAAAATGTTTACAGCTACTTTACACCTACATATTAGAGCAAATATTACATAACAGATATCAGATGTTGTTAAGCAAATGTTTGCAAGGGAAGGAAAAGCCATCAAAGCAAACATTTTCTAAAACACTGTTAATGGAGGCCTATGTACTGGCCCTAACTTTCTGGTACATTATGCTTAGTTAATTGAGCAATAACATTAATTTCCACATCAGTGTTTCATTGGCACTGGACCAGCTGCAAGGATTAACTAGCAATTTAGTAAGTTCACAAGTAGACACTGTGTACAACAACTGACAGCTATTTTCTTAGGTATGAATATTTTCCAAATGGAACACTGAAAAGATACATCTTAATTTTAGATTTAGGAAGAGAAGAATCTTTCAAGAAGCTCTTTCTTTCCATATTTCATTCCTTCAAGCATCCTCATTGGACCCAGACAGCCCTAGTTAAGGCCAGGCTTCTTTAGGGCTGCACTGACCAGCAGTGGTTTAGCAAATGCTAACATGAACCAGTTGCTTTCTCTTGGTTCTGCCACCTTATTAATCTAATCTTTCCTAGTTACTACACTGTCATTATTCCTTGCTATAAAGTTAACTATGCACATACAGGAAACTAACAAACTCTGAGTTTGCAATATAACAGTAACTGCCAGACCTTAACACTTGTTTATATTTGTGTGTGTTTGTAGATGTAACAGTGTAAATTATATAAACAATGCATGGAATACAATTCTGGCATGTTAATGAAAAAGTCACATCTAAGGCATTCTAGTTATTATAATTTTAAGTATGAAGAGCTACTTTTTAGAACTTACAAGCAACCTAGAGTTTAACAGTGAATAAAAATCCCTCAAGTTCCATGAACTGCAAGCAGAAATGGAGCCAGGACCCATAAGGGCAACAATCTCCACTGCATTTTTTTTGTTCCCTTTCCAATAAGATCACTGCCTTATTTATTGCCATTCTCTAATCCCTGAAACTAGCCCCATGCCAACCATAGCCCAGTGAGGTTAGAAACTTGCCAAGAGAAGTAGCTGAGTCTGTTTATTAGCACCAGCTCTTCAGTTTTGTTTTCCCTTAGCAGTTTCCACCTACGCTGCAGTAGCTCTGCGACCCTGAACTACCCCTTAACCCAGCACTGGAATAGCCCAGTACGGACTTTGAGCTAGGAATAAAATAAAGCAACAGATCTCTGTTGGCAGTAGCCTGCCCTTCAGTTTGATTGCAGGTTAACTGTCACCCTGCTGCTGTCGTCATACATCTTGGAACCTTAAGTTTAATCAGGTACCCTAGGGTTACAAAGACACCCACAAAGAGCTGGCAAACGCAGAAAAGGGGTACGTGGTACAATTACATTGTCTCCAGCAAAGCTCATAGTGCTAGAAATAGGGTAAATCACTGTTGAAACTTTCTTCCATCCATGACTACCCTGTGGCTTGATATGACAGACTTTTAGAAAAAAAAAATTTTTAGAACAAGTGTCTGGGCTAGAGTTACAGTAAGGTTAGGTGCCAGCATTTCTGACTATGGAGCCTCTTGCATCAGACCTAACAGAGGACTTAAGAAGCATATGACCTGTGCTAGTTTGGGTCTTGAGGCCACACTTCTGTTTGTGGTTGGTAAGAGCTGTCAGTTTGAACAGAAAACTAGCACCTGCTAAAATCACCATGCTCCATTTAAACATGTGGAGAGAGTTCATAGTGGGAAAGTAAGGTTGAGGATAGGTTATACTGTAAGTTCGTGTCTCCAGAAAACTCTGAGAAAGGACTCCTAAATCAGTCAGAGAAAAGATCAATTAAGTTATGGATTGTGCTAGTAAATGTTTCAGGCTATATTTAGTCTTTGGCTGGTGAAAGTCTAAAACAAAGGAATAGGACTAATGAAATCTAGAAAAACTTCACTGATGAAAAAAGATACCTAACATTTTGGAGCTAGTGCCAGCTACTGTGGGGTGAACCTATTATGTATGTTAATAAAAGGATTCAGAAGAGACCAGACTGAAGAACCCACCAAAAGATTACAGGTTAGAATTCTGCATTTGTTTAGATTAGTTGAACTTGTGTTTGCTAAACTCCAAGGTCTGGGAAAATTGTGTATTCAGAAAGTTATGAGCACAAATAACAACGGCTGGTGATGTTAGGGGGAACATTTAAACTTTATACTGGCAGCGTTCACTTGGCTAGGTTTAAGGTCTGATTGGGAAAAAGAGAGAAATGGTCCTAGTTAAAAAAAGCCATAAGTTATAGTCTCCATAATGCCCAAATGTGTACGTGGCTAGGTAATCATCCTTGAAACAGCCCAACTTCAGTACATTTAAGTCCGAAGCAGATAAGAAACAGTGATCTAATAATTAGTTTTAGGACTCATGCTGAAGAAACTGTGAAATCTGGAGAACAGGTGTCCAAGTCAAATGAGACAGAAATACAGCTGGGTAGCAGTGCTATCCACCGGCAGCAACAGTTTATACAAGAATAATGCAACTAATAGTTGATGGTGTCAGCTCAGACTTTGCTTTGGGTGCAGGTTGGGGCCGGGGGGAGAGTAATTAATGGTTTCAGACAACAATCCTCAAAGCTTTACTAAGTTTACATTATTCTGAAATCATCTAAATAGCACTGCAGTAAATTAAAGCTAGGAGAAATTCATTAGCTATGGTAACAAAATTATTAGTAAGTAGCTTCCATGATAAACTGCAGGCTGGTACCTGGGATCACAAACTAGTGCTTACCCAGAGCCAAAAGGGAATATACCCAACTGGAGAAAAATTAAGCACAGTATCGTCAGGAGGACATTCACGATGACAGAGGCTTATGACAAGCGTTTGACTGGGCACAGACAGGGCTGCTGCATTGTGGTTTTGTTCATACCAAAAAAGGACTGCAATTACCTCTGCATGTCAGTCTCCTATCATAAAGATCTACCTTAAAAAGTAAAGGTAAATGGTTTTGATTTACCTGTCATAAAGATAGGTAAATAGCTCCACACCCATGAGAGATTTCAGGCTTGGGGAATTAAAAGGCAGTTCAGAGTGTCACAAAATTTACGACTGGATTACCCCAAGTACGTTCCGTGGATAAACCAGACATTGGAAACAAGTTCTAGCTTCAGAGGAGCGTAAAGGAGATAGCCTGCTCCCCAGTTCGAGCCTGGTTTCATTCAGCACGGAACAGTAAACGGCACAAACCGCGCCAGGCTTTTTTCACCGCGGCCCAGCGGCCCCGCTCCCCAGCGCTGCAGGCAGCCCAGCCACCGTCCCCTCAGCGGGCCCTGAAAAAACGTCTTAATCCTAACAGGCGTTTCCCTGGGGAAGGAGAGGGACTCGCAGCTGCCTCTCCCTCACAACACCGGCACCGACCGCCTGCGCAAGCCTCGAGGAGCTGCATGGCAGCACCGCCCGGCCCAGCTCCGCCTCGCCCCAGGGGTACCGTTACCGCAGCAACCGCGCCGGCAGCTCCCAGCACGCCCTACGGCTCCAGTCGCGGCAGGAAGGATGACTGAGCCAATCAGCGGTGCGCTTGCTGCGAGGTGGGCGAGAGGCGTCGCCCAGTTAGAAAGCAGCCGTTGGGGAAGCGGGAAGGCGCCGGCTGTTTGAAAGCTGGTGGGTGCGGGTGGCCTTGGTGTGTGGCCGCTCGCCTGTCCCGCTCCCCTGGGCAGGGCTGCTGCGTGCGGGGCTCGGCAGGTACCACCGCGCCGGGGCACGGGGGCGGCCGCTGCGGAGCGCCGCTGGTTCGCGGGGCCGCGGCAGCCTGGTCGCCGTCGTTAACGTCTCGTCGGGTGGAGAAGGGGGAAGCTCCCCATCCGCACCTCGGCCCGGGCTGTGAGAGTGGGGAGGGGGCCCCGGCTCGGTGCGAGCCCTGCAGGAGGACGGCGAAGGGGCGCGAGCGCCCCGGCAGCAGGAGGGCGCGGTGCCGCTGGGGGCTGCCGGGACCCTGGAAGCGGCTGTCGGTACCGTGGCGGTCCCGAGCACAGGGCAGGGCCTGCTCCTGACGCGGATAACCCATCGCTGGTGGACTAGAAGAAGAAACGTAGCTTCTGCTCTGTTACTGCTTGTTGTAATAACAGTAACAACAAAAACAACTTATGGAAAGAGGTTTTAATAACATGCCAAGGGGATTAAAAATTGCTCTGAGGGTTTATCCTGTAATTGTGAGTTACAACTGCTGCCATTGTCTTGTGTGTCTTGATACTGTATTTATTCACTTACATGTTTGTTGCAGGATTATGGCTAATATAAAGACAGAAGATGAAATAATTCTCTTTGAAAGAGAAATGAAAGAGTTTTGGACCAAATTAAAAAGCACTTATGGCACTGAACAGATCAATCAGACTTTAGCACTGAGAGATTCATGCAAGGAGTCCATAAAAGCGCTTTCAGGTAAAAAGGCTCTATGTTCCTGTTACTTCTACTTTTTCCAAGTTATCATCAAACTTCTTCAGATAACGGAAATAACTTTCCATTACAGAAAAATGGTCCAAGAAGCTGAAAGAAGGGGACCTGATGATTGATAAAATTCAGGAGTATAGCAATGGTATGGTGTTTTATTTAGTGCATCTAACACTTCTAAAATTAACTTAATACAGCTGAATAATGTGTTTAACTTACCATTTTTAAAGGTAAATAACATCAGAATGAAGGTAGAATTTAAACCAAATGTATTTGTTTGGTTACGGGATGTAAATTGCAAGTCAAAAGCAATTTGTTGGAAAACTTCATTGATGATATAAAAAGACAAAGATTGGGTAAAAGTTTTCTGTATAGTGGTTTTGGTGCTTAAGTATTTAAAACAACAGAGTACCAGAACTTGTTGACTACAATAGGAAAAGGAAATTAAATTGCTTAGTAAAGTTAAATATTGTGATGTTACTTATGCCTCTTCTATATTAGTAATAGAATACAGTCAGCCTATCAGTCTAGGATTAACTTCTCTGAATTTTGTAGTTAAACTTCAGAATATCAGGTAAAAATAATTGCAACTCTAATATCAGTCAGTGTTTCCATTCCTTGCTCTCTGTCAAATTATTTGTCTGTGGACAGGATCCACCATCCTCTTGCTTTGAGGATGTATATAGCTCTGGCACCAGAAACAAATTGCATCTAATTGAAGTATCGGAGGAGCTCCCTAGTTAGTAGCTTCTCTTTTGAATAACTTTCACTTTAAGCTTTTATTTGATGCTGTTAGTATAGTTATGCTGACTTTTCAGCTGAGAGAGCATACATTTCACTAGATTTTATTCAAATGAGTCATCTCAAACTCTATAGAGAAGTACTAAATAGCAGGGACCTAATTAGTTAACTGCCTGTGTTCATATTTTCTTGCCTCATTTCAGAGGTTCTCCAGCAGAGCCAATGCATATCAGAAAATCAAGAGCATTTGACAGAAATAAAATCTAACCTAAATCAAGAAGAAGAGCAAAAGAAGGACTTGGCTGACAGCATCCAAGAGCTTAAAGAAGAGTTGATGAAGAAAAAGGAAAGTAAGCAAGCAAAGGATAAGAAGTAGATTTTCTTAATTAGAGGAGGAATTTTTTTCAACACTTGCTCTTGATGGGCTTTTCTACTGTTGTAACTATTTTTTTTATGTGCTTGTTTTACCTTTACTTTGATATTTATGGTGGCTTTTAAAATTCTAGTAATATCCTCTAAAAACAAAGCTACTAAGGAGAGAGTGGAACGACTATGCAAGTCTAAAGCATTGTTTGAAGAGCGGCTTGGACTGGAGATACGCAGAATTCACAGTAAGTTTCTGTAGTTTCCATAGTTTCCATGTGATACAACGTGGTTAATGTTGGATTGCGCAGTGAACAACATCCTAGCTTACACAACTGAAGAATTGCCCCAGCCCAGGTATTACCATTGTCTCTCAAATGGCAGAATATGGTACGTTAAAATGCCAGGTTTGCTTAACTTCTAAGTATTCTAAGAATATTAAGTGAAAATGTAGCTTAATACTGTGATTTTTAGTCATCATTGTGACTCTCCAGCAGAGGTTAATGATGTTAATTAATTCTGTTTGTGTTTGCTTTAGATGAACAATTACAGTTTATATTCAGACACATCGACCACAAAGATCCTGACAAGCCATATGTGTTTACCCTTTCCATAAATGAACAGGGAGACTATGAAGGTACGTGAATTCTGAATATTTAAACAAGAGGACAGAATCTGATACCCCTATTTGAAAAAAGGGGGAGAGGAGTAAAGTACAGTTTAGTTGTAACCTTTATCTTCCAATTTCTGGATGAAGAATCTTGCAATGGTAACTTTTTTTTAATGAAGTTTCTCTTGTTGATTTATATGAAAATACAGCTGCTTATCTTCTCTCCCTTCCATTTGTGGAGTTTTACTTTGTGCCGAGCAAAGCAGGAGAGAGATACAGGCATAGATAAGTGCTTCAGTTTGTAGTTTATTGCTTCTTCCCTTTATACTGGAATGAGTGTTTATGCCGACAGGCATATTTCAACCTGTTTGAGAAGCCTAGAGGGCAGAAAAAATGAGGTTCCCCGCTATGTGGGGAACCCTTACAGTTGTGTGACAGAAGAGAAAGTTTAAAACTTGAAATCCAGCATTCCTCTTCTGCAAGGGTACAACCTTTCAGATCTTAAAGCTGTTTCTGCAATATGGATCTTACTTCAGTTACAAAGAACAAGAAGCAGTAATTTGAATACCGTGCTGAGTAGCTTCTAGGTGGATGCTACTGTTGCTCTGCTGTGCCTCTAGGTATGGGCTGAATAGATTTCTGTTTCTACTAATTCAAATCTAAACTGTGCTGAAATTAAAAGTTTATCACATGCTGGGCTACATCAGTTTTCAGTCTGCTTGCCAGCAGAGCAACAAAAATGTTTAGGAATGTGTTTCAGTTTTTGAGCAGGCTATGGATTACTGGAAATTGCTGTAACAATTCAAGCAGGAGCACAGCCCTGAGTGGGTTGTCTGGAAATAAAAATAAAAAATGTGTGTTCTTTTAGGCTTTGTCTTTGCTAAAAGAAAATGATTTAATAGGTTACTCAAAAAATAATACTGGATGAAGCTAAAACATACAAAGATAACAAACTACTCTTGTATTTCATAAGCATGGAAAAACACTAATATTGAAATTTTTTTTATAATAGTCTAATCTTTTGGAAATTTGTGTCATTCTAGTGACTTCCTGTACTCCTCCTCTGGACTGTATAGCAGAGTTCCAGCTCAAAGTGAGAGAAACTAACAATTTCTCTGCGTTTGTTGCCAACATCAGAAAAGCTTTCACTGCTTTATCTTATAAACAGTCTGCGTAAAACCAGCTTATACCTCCCTTTCTAGCTGTATAGCACTTTTTTTTCCCCTTTCCTTCCTGTATTGTAAAAGTATGTATTTATCCATGTCGTACTCTTAATTTCTAAATAAAGAAAATAGTATTAGTCCACTGTCATCTAGAGACATTTTTGATTCTTCAAACAACAGTATAATCAACTACTTCCTTAACTGAATGTCTCCAGACATGTAAATTTTGATCCAGCATGAAGTAGCTTAATGATGTAATGATCTCTATTTAGCTACCCCAGGAAGATAGTAAAAAGAAAGTACTTTGTGTAATTTGTCTCTCTTCCAAAAGCATAGAAGTGTCTTTCACGCTTGTATGTGGTTGGAATAGGCCTGAAACCTACCAAAATAATGCACTGGAGCTTAGCAATTACTTCAGTTACCTGTGTCACAAGTCACTATCTTAATTTTTACCCTGTCTCGTACTCTCCAGTGTTATCACTCATTTTCATACATGTAAATCGGATTCTTGTCTGGATGCCTATTACTGGTTTTAGTAGCAAAACCCATTGACGAGCAGAATAAAGCTCTTCATAGGAGCAAGTGGGAACTCTGTATTGATTTGATCAGAAATCCTAGAGACCTGAAATAGAACCCTGCTGTAGCCCAGAGGTCCTGGCTCCCACAACACCCAGCTGGGCAGAAAAGCTGGCCTGAAACTTGAACTGGAGTAGTGAATGAGTAACACTAACACTTACCAGCCTTTGTGTTTTATTGGGTATGTTTTAGAACAGACTAGTCATTTTGCTTTATTACGTAAAGCATGTTGCAGTGAAGGACTATGTATCATTGTCATTGGAAATCTTAAGACATGGCAAAGCCTGAAGTATAATGTATTGAAGTATGAAATACACAGATGATTTATCTGTAGCTACTGTATCTTGCAGCTTATCAAGAAGACTATTACTGCCACAGTACTCAGCTTTGATTAAAACTATTCTTTTTCTTTCTTATTTGTAAAACCTTTTCCTTTTCACAAAATATTTAAATGGACAGCTGCAACACAGAAGAAAACTCTTTATTTGATAGTATAGTTCAAATAAAATCTTACTAAGTTCAGTCCTGGAAATTCTAGTGAAGTAAAAGACCACTTGAATTGAAAACTAATGCTGATTCCTCTCAAAACACAAATATCTAAGTACATAAAAATGAAATACAACGTAAGGAGTAAAAATATCCAACACACTGAAAACCCTGTGAAAAGGTATTCAGAATTCTAGCATTTCCTAAATAATGAAAAAAAAACCCTTTAAAATATCTTTTTGAAGAATATTCCAAATTGTTTTTCAATAAAACAGAACTTGAGAGTATTTTCTGTGGAGTGAAATTTCTTCATTTAAAATATCTCCTTGTCTCAAAGCACCTGTAAACAGAGGCCCCTGTCTTCCCTGCAAGATGCTAGTTCAGTTAGCTTCTTGCAATTTATACAGCATGTACCTACATTAGCATTTTATTTTTTATCAGGACTGGACTTTTGGAATGAAGCTCCTGATCCTCACCACTTTGGTTCACATCTCAAATGCAAACTGCATTCCTTTTGGAAGACAACTAAACTGGGAGATGCACACATAATGCGTTGCTGCTGTTGGTGTTCTGTAGTCCATAGGACAGACCAGAGGTCGTCCCAACCAGTATTTGGTGCAGATGTTGGTTTTCCTATTTACTAATGTAACTAACACTCACTGTTCTTGCCCCAACCTATAGTCTTATGCTTGGGCAAAAAACCGAAACAACCATCACCCCCCCCCTGTGCCTTCTTCAGCTTCTTAATATGTAAACCTGGCCATTTAAGCATGTTTAAATCTGGTGATGCTGGCAAGATACTCTTACTACAGTTGAGAATACTGCCCAGTCTGATGTGACCTGTATTTTAAATCACTTGGTTTGTCTAAACTTAACACTACAACTTGCTGGATACAGCACAGACTGTGCACTCAATCTTCTATGAGATAGCTAAAGTGCATCTTAACAAAAAACAGTACCCATGTTTGCACATGTTGGCTCCAAAAAAAGGGAGAACCTTCCATTTCTTCCTCCCTATAGAGCATAATTTGCTGTTGTCTAAACAATGCATCATTTTCCTTGGTATGCCCTATTGATTTTTTTTTGTCCTACAGCCAGCTATACACAAAACAAGAGCAGTAATAATGGTAAAGGTGCCAACTGATTACATTACAATCTTAGAACAGAATGGCAGCAGAGATTACTAGGCATGTCTATGGTGACATCTCAAATGAAATACATCCTCAATTTCTGCCCTGTACATAAACCCCATGTATTCTTGAGAATTTTTTAACTGACAATGGGACAAACAGAGGCATAGGCTGGGAGACTGCCTTCAAGTGCTGGGTCTAGTTGTTCATTAGCAGATTTTGCCTCCTTTTCAACCATGCTAACAGGAATATTTAAATAGCAGGGTTTTTTTTTCTTTCAATTAATTAAAATAAAAAATGTCTTTCCATTAAAAGAATGCTGTAGGCACTTTTATGTAGGTCAATAGACTAGCCAGGAGATTAAAAAAATGCATTCGGCCAGCTCTGCACTTCCCACTTCTGTCTTCTCTCCCAGGAGCTACGACTGCTGTATTACCTTGCTTTGTTGGTATCTCCCTTCCTTGTACGGAAGCCCTCACTTTCCATGTTAGAAAGCCTATCCCTTCTGGCTTCTCGCTAACGGCATTGCCCCTGTATCCAGAATGTCTGTATTCATTTGGAAGCATACTCCTGCCCTTCTCCACCCGTCTGCCAAGCAACTCTTAGTTGCTCTGGAAAGTAAGAACTTCAGGATGCTCAACCAAATATTTTACAGCTGTTGTATGGAAGCAAAAAGACAGGCAGTACGCAGCCACCTCATTTCCCTGTTTTCAAATGGAGCTGTTTATTCATTAAGAGTATATACTGCTCAGATGCGCTCTGTAGCATATCTGATTTCATCATCATCTTCACAGGAGAAAAAAATCAAAACACGCCCTGAGTAACAAAGACAAATGCTCAGACTTACTGCCATTTACTTTTCATGTTCATCCCAGGCATGAGTAGTTGGTTTATTGCTTCTAACAAAATTACTTTGCCAAGACTGCTATGTGCAGAACATAAAATATATGATAACCACTGCACTGGAATTTACATTCCTAGGAATTATTTGCTAGAAAAGATGATGTGCTTGGTTCTAAATGTTCTGTGCATATGCCTAAAGCAAGAAGTAAAGTTTGAAATGTTTATTGTGTGTAATTTAAACCTTTACAGCTCCTTTTGGAGTTTGAATAATGAACCCGCTTTCATTTGCCAAGGCAAATCACATGCAGATCTTAACTTCCTCTAAAACAGAGCCAGGCATTCCAAAAGCAGGTAATAGCTAGGAAAGTGTACACAATAGATTTGTTTCTTTGATTATTACAAAATATGAAGTAAAACTGGCTTGTGACATCCCTAAAACAGCCTTTATGCTAGCTGAAGATCTGTCTTAAAATATGAAAACCTTTGTGCCTTTATGAAATGCACTCAGTGCTTAGAGAATTTCACACACCTGGATCTGTGGCAATTTGGAATTTTCTCTTTGTTATGAAGCTGCACAATACAGCAATATCCGATAATAGTAAGGACAACTATATACTGACTAATACTATATACTGACCCAGCAGATACAATTATTGGGATCCCAGTGTACTGGATAGCATACAAATATAGACTCAAATGCCCCAAAGAGCATATGGGAAAGCTCTTGAGCTCAAAAGCAATGTGCAGCTTAGGCACCATGACACACAATCAACCAGCCCCCTCCAGTTGGTGCCAGTACTCCATCCATTAGCGCAATCAGGCTTATCTTAAGGCAGACATAGATTTTAGTGAAGGTCAGTAAAGGCTTTTCTTTTTTCACAAATCAGTTTGCTCAACCCTGAACATTGCTTTCCCTTTCAAACTGCTGACCTGTACTTAGCTACCAAGGCTCAAGCCTGAAATGTGTGGGCCATCAACTAGTGCTGACCATACAGAGAACTGCTGATGTACTGGTGCTCAGCACCTCATGAAATTTATCTCGTAATACAGTGTAAAAATCTGGAGAAAAGGTGTTGAATTTATTAGATATTGGATATACACTGTGAATTTAAGGACTTTTGGGAAGACAATATTAAACATTAATAACATGTACTAAGTGCATTTAATCACAATTGTTGTTTGTATGCTAGCTGGAGGTCAGATTTGAAAAGAAATTGAATTACTGTAAGAGTCCTTCTGGCTAATGAACAGTTTTATTACACACCTACTCAACCAAGAGTGGAGGTGGTTAAGCTGAGTTTGTTGACGTTTTTTCATAAACCCTCTTGGATGTTGCTAGACATATTTTAAAAAGCAAACAAACAAGTAATGGCTACACTTCTGAAAATTAAGACAGACATGGAAGTTATGCTGTGCTTCTGTCATATTTTGATTGTATTATTTTACTTACTGTCTCCTCTAATGCTTCAATCAACTTTGTGAATTTATTCAGTACCTTGATATTGTCTAAATTAGTCCTGTCATTATAATACTCTAAAATCACTATGAACTCATTTGTGAGTGATTTATCACTTTTTAAAAGCCCTGCCAAAGCCGATATAACAAACATATGCACACATAAATCACTCACTCATTACAGTATTTTTCTTAACTGTATGAATAAACCACACTAAATAATTATGGTAATACTCTTACCTTTTTGAAAGCCATAGTTGCAATCCAATTACATCAGGCTTTACTGCTGAACAGGATTGTATGCCTGAGCGTTTGGCGGGAATGGCTCTGATTGCCAGACAGTGAGACTCCATTCTTTTTGTCCTTCTTATTATCCCTAATCACTCTAACAATTATACACAAAGAACCCTTTAAAATCTTGAGCTTATAAACAAGTTGTTCCAGCAGAAGCAGAGGTAATGAAGCCTGATTTCCTACAGATCGATCGTTTTGTCCTTAAAGGATGCCATTCTCTTCACTGCAATATCCCAGCTCTTCTTTACGGTCTCCCTCGTGCATGAGAGCCAGCACCGCTCCCGAGTTACACCAGCCTCTGCATGGCTGCTTGCTAAAGCCACAGGACAACGGTTGCACTCTGCCTACCCTTCCTCCAGTGCGGAGCATTGATTTGTGGTTCTCTCCTTCACCTGGCTGCTGATTTTTAGTACACTGTAAGAACTGATAGCTGCAACACAATCTCCTTTTCAAATTTGGACTAACTGAACAACGGGTTCAAAGTTGTTGGGGAGGCTGACAGACTGCTAAAAATAGTGTTTAATCATGCAAATGTGTAGTGTTTTTTTATATGACCTTATATGTATTTTGAAGTGGCTATGCGCTGAAATGATGAATTGAAAGAAGACACAGTTAGTGTTAATTTGATTTCCTTCCTCTTCAGTCACAGCATGTCGAACAATGCTAATTGCTATTGACTCTTCTGTTTTGTGACTGTTTGATGGATAACTCCCTACATGGAAACATGCTCTTTGACTGACTTGCCTCAATGAATTCTTTTGCACTGGCTACTGGATCATGGGCTCAGTTCTTCACTATCCAGTATCTTCTGCACCAGAGCTTCGGTTGGAATAACTGGCTTGGCAGAGAAACAGGTCTGTTGAATGAACACCAACTATACATCACTATTGTTTTGATTTAGAAGCATGCTACACTTACTTTACACTGATGGCAATTATCATTAAGGATTCCAGGCATTTAAGAGCAGACTGCATATATGAACTTCTTGGCTAAGTGAGGAGTTGGTAGAAGCGATGGAAGGGTGGCCTCGTGGGTGGTGTACTAGCTGTCTAAGTTCAAGTACAATACATTCAAGTAAATGCTTACCTCGTAGGTTAAAAATAAAACCAGGCAAATAACTAATACTTAACTTTCCAAATGAAGCTACCAAGAGATAAACTTGCTTGTTTAACTCCATGTCTGACACAGCCCCATTAACGGAAAGACAATGCAGCACATTAGTGATTGTATTCTTTTAACATTAGTCGTCAGTACCAGCATGACTTACTGGTCTGTATTTTCCTATACTTAGTGCAAAGGCAGACAAGCCATCTGATAAAATCGTGTTTCTAAAGGAAAGAGGGAAGACCTCTTCTGACATGCAATCCTCAACACTGTCATCTGCAACTCTGCAGCAATTAGCTGTCATTTTAGGCTCCAGCCTTCTCTAAGGTTAGTCCATAATTCTGACAGTCTACTTGGGACTGTGTTACAGCAGGGACCACCTTTACCATGTGTTCTGCTAATGGCATTGCAGTGAATCAAAACACCAAATTTACAGTCAATGTTCAGGCAATTTACATGAGAAAGAGGGTTTACTTTCCTCAGCTGCTCCTGCTGAAGTTTCCCTCAACTACTATTTCTTGACTATATTGTTTGGTGCAGAACAAGCATTAAAAATTTGCATCCAATCTTGCTTTTGATTGTGCATTAATCCTATCCAGCTGGCAGCTGATGTCACTGTTAGCATCCACTTTTCCTCTTCCAAATAATATAGTTAGAATTTTATAGTAGTTACCTGTCAAATCTTACAGATCATAGAATCATAGAATCGTTTAGGTTGGAAAAGACCTTTAAGATCATCCAGTCCAATCATTAACCTAACACTGCCAGTTCCGATGAGTTCTTTTATAAGAATTCTTCCATGCCAAAGAGCTCATTTTGTGCTAGTTGCAAGAGTAGCACAGAATATCACAGCTTAACTATGAGCAATCTCAGTGTTTGCATACTCTTTATTTGACAAAATTAATTTATTTGAAAAAATGGATTCAATTAGTAGGAAATTGCTATGAAAGGGGAGTACCTATCTAAAGAACTTCAAGTGAAGTTCACAGCAGTCCCGGCTGCTTTTTACATCCACCTGGTGCAAGGGGTACCACAACTCAGGTCATCACTTCCTCAATGTTGCTGAAGTACCAGATGTTGGACCTACATTTTAAGTAATCTCGGCTACTAACGTGCAAATCCTTTTCTGAAGCTGGCATATGGATTGGGTTGTCCCATACAATAACAGCTATAGGCACTGATCTCACCTGGAGATTGCTCAGTGAGGAACCACATATAAAAATGAAAACAATAACACCTAAATGCTTTGGCTGAATTAAGTTTAAATTAAAATTAGATCAGAGACTATGAAAATATAACTGTAAAATAGCAAGCCTTAGTCTTTCTGGTAGGAAGCAGCTCTTTCAAAGATACTTACTGGGAGTTAAAAGGGGAGGTTATCTTTAAAACGAGCCCAGAAACAGGACAGAAACTTGCTAGTTAGGTGGGTACAGGAGGGAGCTGATGCAATTTTAATTAAGGAAGGATCACATCCCACCTCCAAATTTCAGGATTCTTTTTTCATGTGGAAAGATTGTAAAAAGTTGCCTAAATATGGTAAGAAATGCTACTATCATGCAGTTGTACAGGGCAAGCCTTACTCAGCCCTATTTTGGAATGAATTAAAATAAGATGCATAGTATTTTCTAGGGAGAGGACCTTACACTTGAAGTGTTTAAAAATATCAGAGCTACAATGGTGTTTTTGAGATGTTTAGGAGAGGGTATTAATTTGGGAACATAAACGTATGTTGCCAGCAAGTAGCTTTAGAAGTACCTTATCTTTTCATCTAATTAGTGAACTATAGCACTAACATTACAAGTTGGCCATACTGCTCTTACAGATAAAAAATACAATACCGAACTATATTGTAATACTTGATTTTATATTGCACCTTCCAGTGACTAAAAGCTAACGGTTCTGTGTCACATCTAAACAAGTACACTTGAAAGTCAACCTTACAAGCACCTCAGTGTTGCACACAACTCTGCATTTAAGCAATCCCTCCGCAAGAATCATCAATGGCTTGGCAGACTCAGGGCTGAAGAAGATAGGTATAAACCACTTTCCTCAAACACTTTTCTCAAGCGTGTTTTATCTTGTAGCGGTAAAGCCACCTTCTAAGGTACAAGATGGAAGGTGTGTGAGCCTTACCCTTGCTCCCCGCTCCACTGCATGGTGCAGAGGCCTCCAGTGGGCACTGTTGTCTTCTACAACAAGCTCTGCAGAGTTAGGCCGGGCACAGCACGTGCCTTAGATATACACCATTATTCTGCCTAGTTAACACATAGTAATTGTTTTATTAATTTGCTTTGCACAAATAGGCTTTGGATTATTGGAATTAACATTTCACAGAGCTGCAATCTCTGGATTTTACAGTCCAGGGGGGAGGGCAGTCACGGGTGCGAAGTCTGATATGCAAGTTTGCCCAGCGTGCATTCCAGCTTCATACCTATTACACATACCAACGTTCATTTGGTACCTCTCATACTTTTTAATATTGAGTGTGTTCACATTTTTAAATTCCCCACCATGGGAACTCTGTGGAAAACAGCCTATGATGACCATATGACAACCATCCTGGACTCCTCTATACCTGAGCACAAATTGGCATCCTGCTCTGTGAAATCCAAAAGGTAATTAAGAAGGTAGCCCACTGACAAGGGTAGGCAGTGTAAAATCTGTCAAGGGGCAGGACTAGCATCCTGCAGAACAGGGCACAAAGAGGACCAAAAAACCAGCATAAATTAGGGAAACAGTAACCCTCCAACGACACTAGCAGAGCCAGGACTAACAGCATGGAGCGGGAATCCCTCCACACAAGCTCCCAGCCTCTGTCCATCACAGTACGATGAGCTACGGAGTCACACGGCAATTTGCCCATCCGGCACAGTTACGCATTTGGATTCCTTCCACTCACCTTCTGTACCACAGGGGACTGTATCACCAGCTTTTAGCTCTTCTAAAGCAGCACAGACCTCCTGTCATCTTCTTCTGAGAACCACCGTGTTTCTTGTACAGAGGGACCTTTACAGACCTAAAGGCAGTACATCAAAAAATTCTTGCTCTTTTTCACATTATCCTGAGCCATTTTCTG
Organism: Balaeniceps rex; assembly: GCA_013401315.1. Taxonomy (NCBI): domain Eukaryota; kingdom Metazoa; phylum Chordata; class Aves; order Pelecaniformes; family Balaenicipitidae; genus Balaeniceps; species Balaeniceps rex. The sequence goes on along the minus strand of VYZW01054371.1, from coordinate 1,727 downwards.
TACACAGTGGCTCTCCCTTGTGCTAAGTAAATTGTGGGGTATATGTGGAATAGGAAGCAAAAGACATTAGACAAACAGGACCTACATAATTAAATCTCTTCATAAATCTCTTCAATAAACAAGAATTTAAATGTCATATTAAATGCACTACAAGATCCTCTCTCTATTATCATGGAGACATATTAACAACTACAGTAATTAATTCTTTAAACACAGTGCAAATCCCCAGGTTTACTTCTCTTCCAGAGGCAAAACTTCAACTGATGTGTGGAGATTCCTATATAACCAGTATTTGTGTTATGAGAATTATGTTACCTTAGTTTTCTGCTGAAGTTGTAAGAATGTTTTCACGCATCCCATTTATAAGTACTTCCTCATCATCTTTTAATGCTGCACCAGAGCCTGCCTGACAATGGTATATTGTAGGCTTTACTTTGGTGAGTGTATGAAAGCAACTCCAGCTCAGCGCATTGCTACACATAGATAGCTCCTTGTTCTTTTTTTTTTAAAAAGCAAACCCCTTTACCCCTCTTCCTTTTAACAGTAGTGAGAAAACATAGAATCCTATCATAAATAAGCAAGCAGATTTGGTCTACTCTAATGGTAGAGGTCTGAAAGATGCAGCTTCCTTGGCAAAATCAAGAGCTGCAGCTTTTTCTCAGGAGAACCACTGTACATGTGACCCTCTACTCTCACTTCCAGAAGTGGTTAGTAGGTGGTGCTTTGCTGACTGACAGTTTAGCCTGAAACATCTGAATGAACATCTACTTTTAAGAAACTCTGACCACCTAGAGTGAAAAAAGACAGGCTTTCTGAAGTGNGAAATCCTAGCAAAATGTCTTTTTTTAATAAAAATATTTTAATTTGCATAGAGAGAACTTGTCCTTCTAGTACTTACTGTTACAATCAGTTTCATACAAGAAATAACATAAAATACTGCAGTGATGAACTCAGCAAAGATACACTTGGATCTGCTCTAAAAATGCTGGAATCTGCAGTGTGGATAACAATTTTTTAGCTAAAACAAAGGAAAACATTTTTTGCATTTCATAGAAAAGAGAAGAAAACCGACACTACATTCCTAATACTTATGTTTATTAAGAAAGTGTCTCCAAATCAAAATAGCCCACAATACTGATTGGTTCCAGAGATTTTATGAGGAATAATTATTTTCCACATTAAAAAACCCCCCCAAACCAACTGAGTTAAACACAAAATAACTCCCAACATTCTACACAACAGCTATACATGAAAGGACTTCTAGCTAGCACATCACTGTGTCTGGGACAGTGGAGTTCCTACACATCACTACATTTCTGAAGGAGTTGCTCAAGCACAGGATTGTCATGAAAACACAGGTGAAATAGCGTCATCTGCCTCACCCTGACTTGCAACAGGTAGTCAACATGCACAGTACAGTATGAGAGCTCGTGTATAAAAGTTAAACCCCAGGACTGCAAGAAGCTGAAGCTCAACAGAAGCCAGAAAATGTGTTTTGTTGCACAGTTAATTTTAGGTCATGTAAGACAATAATTTTTGTCTTTTGTCTGACATGTGTGATCATTGACACGGCTCCAAAACATCATTTCATAGTATTTCCTCCAGTTTTTTACTGAAAGCAATTTCAAAGACTGACAATTCTGTATAGACACACTCAAACACTGTGTTTTCATTGCAACTACAATCAGAAATCTTTACAATTTAAAGGCTATACATGTATGCCACCT